>QAOC01004746.1:177266-259715 GCA_003255005.1 Begonia fuchsioides
TAAAAAATATTAAATAATAAATTTTTATTTTTATTTAATTTATTTAATCTCATAAAAAATAAAAATTATCATAAATTTATAATTTTCAATATTTTTATTATCATTTATCAATTAAATATGTTAACTAAATATACAAATATTGTTAAAATTAGTGAAAAATATTATGACAATTATCTAATAAAATTATAATAAAATTTAAGGTATTTATTAATAAATTTAAAGTTCAAAATGTCTATTGTAAATATTTTTATAATTTAACTGTAAATTGATATTACACTAATAATAATTATTAATAATAAGGGGAGAAAACCCCAAATTTCTGTAAGAATTAAATCTGGTGCCTGGCCAGACGCGACTTTGTTGGTTCTGGTTCATGGGAAAGAAGCACGAGGGCCCACTTATCATGATCACGTGGACATGGACCCACTGGTTTCCGATGATAGAATTTGGACGGTCAAGATCAAATCTACCACGTGATCTACGAAGCAAATTGCATACATTGGCGGGGCAAGAGAGTATGATTTTTCCCCTTGTCTTTTGGCTGAGTTCTTTACCCACCCTTACTTTCGCAATTAATTAACGATTTTATTATTGCCATTTATGATTGGATGGTGTGGCTCAAATGGGACCCGCTAGCCAAAAAGGGTGGACCCCACCACAGAGTTCAACGGTGGAACTCATGGTCTGCTGTGCTAGATTCGATTGGCCCCGTTGCTGTGACGTCTTGTCGTCCAACTTTTCCACAAGGCTGTTATGGTAATTTGCTGTAACTTTAAACATCGACTAATTCTTGTACTCAAATGACAAAATCTCTCGCCTATAAGGCATTCATACCCTGGCCCGACAGTTTATGAGATGGTTAAATCACAGTGACTCAGCAGTCCAGAGATAGAAAGTCTTTACCTGATATCTCAATGAGCTACTCCAACATTGGAGGTAACAACTTTCATGTTAGGACAACGTAGGCGTCGAACATAGGTTCTTGTACCCAATCTACCATCTCTCAGTCAACTGAGTTATGTCTGTTCGGGCTAAACAACGACACGTTCTTTTCCCATTATTTGTGCTCGACTCTCTCAATGTTATATGACTTTCGGTGTTACGTTAATGAACTTTATTTACTTTTATTAGTCAATATTTCCAAAAATATTGTATAAAAAAGTTGTTTTTAAATTTATAAACATGATTTTGTGATTTTTTTCCACGGTGCAAGACAATGAAAATTCAAGATTTTGCTGATTGAATAATCGTTGGAGAATTCTATTATTTTTGGTTCGTATGATCGTGAATTAAGTATCAATATTATTTCGAGTAGTAAAAAATAAAAGAAACTAAATATAAATATTTAAGATTAAAATTGACACGAAAATAGACAAAAGTACAATGAAAATGAGAAAAATAGAGTGATTATTTTACACCCTGTGTTCCTATGTGGTTGTGTGCTTGTGCATGCTTCGTGGCGGGACGGAGGCTTTGAGCTTATTTATTTTTATTAAATATTAAAATTTAAATATCAAGGAGGTTAATTCAGCATTTAAACGTTATTATATTCTCGAAATGTAGAATTGTTAGAGAGAAGTGTTGAAAATGATATAAAGTTTCGTGACTTTGATTGTGAGCCAAATGTAAGCCACATAAAGCATGTGACTTCCATGGCGATAATGTTCTCTCTCTCTCTCTCAGTAAATCTAATAATTGAAATTCAAGTTAAAGCTCATCGTGTTTGAAGTTAAATAAGAAATTGAAACGAGAAGTATGATCAATGTAGAAATATCAATCATAAAGACAGTTATATCGAATATCATTATGACTCAATTTCATATAATTCTTATTACTGGAACCAACTATGCAGTTGAGCCTGTTCGGGTCGGTTTCGGCCATAATTGGAACCGGTTTTGGTTCGAATATCAATCATTATGACTCAATTTTGACAAATAATATTAAATGGATTTCCGCGGGGTTCATGTTGATTTCTGTAGTGCTTTCATTGATCTTCTGTGTGTATGTGATACAAGGAGAAGGCATCGTCCACAGATCAAACAGTTTATGAGCTGAGGGAGAGTGAGATAAGATGTCGTTTAATTGTAGAAAACATGTCTTGTTTCTGTGTTTCTTTCATTTGTCGTCTCTCTTCTGAGATTCGTTCACTTTTATTAGGATTTTTTTTTTCTCACTAGATTAAGTGTTTGTTTCGAATCTTAACATTGTTGCTCTGTGTTGTACTCTTTAATAGTCTCGCATTAATAATAGGTTCGCGGCTAGAAAAGAAACAATAGCATGAAGATGATAAAGAGATCCACACGTAACGTCTTTTTTAGTACACCTAAGATACCATGCTATTCAAGAATTTGAATTTGTTCACTTTCTAAAATCACGGGAGTTATTTATTTTTCAAAAATACGAACGTGAATACGTAATTTACTAAATAAATAAATAAAACTTTATTATAAGAAAATGGTAAAATTTCTCTTAGCCAAGTGGAATTGCTGGTTTGCTTATGTTAATTTAAGTGAAATTAATTTTTAAGTGATGTAATTTACAATATGGTTATATTAATTGGAGTGGGTACTGAATTAATTATGAAGAAATTAAGGGGCTTCCTTACAAAAATGTTGAAAATTAATTTCGAAATTATTGCGGGAAACTCGAGCATTTTCCCCCTTCCCGACCCTATAAAGGCGTGGCTTGAGTGAAGCCATGTTTGCCAAATTCAAAAGCCGAACGCGGCTTGCAAGGAAAGAAAGCATTCTCTCTTCCTCTTTTTCCCTTTTCTTGCGTCGAGGATTTTCCATTTTTCTCTCTACTGGAATGACAATGGCGACGTCTTCTAGAAAATCATCCGGATCGGTTCTTCGGTCTCTTTCTCCTTCAGGTAGGCTCTACTGCTCTTACTCTTCTTCTCCTACTTCATCTTCCTCCGCCTTCGCTTCCTCCACTTCTAGCTTTTCGTCTAGAACCTCCTCCCCTTTTTTCCGCCGATCTACCTCCCCTACCAGAGGCAATATCTACAGCTCGTGTTCTTCAGCAGCGCAGTCCGTCAGATTCTTCCTTGACCGTCCGATCTCTCCGAATCGGTCTATTTCAGTTACTCCTCGTAGTGGCGGCAACAACCAGATCGTTAAGAGGCACGCAGTTCAAAAGCGGACTTGTATGTGTTCTCCTACAACGCATTCTGGCTCTTTCCGATGCAGCCTCCACAAAGGCTTTGCCTCCAAATCTCAGGTCCCATACTCGCCTAATCGGCTGAATGCGCGGAGATCGGCAATGACGAATTCAATTGTTAGAATCGGAGGAGTTGAAGGTGATTTGGTGAAACGAGCTTTGGCTGCTTTGATCAGGCCATCTTCGCTTCAGCAAAGGCGCAGAGCTGACTTCCGGCCAAGGCAGAGTAGGCTATCAGTTATGTCGATGGCCGGGGATTAGTTACGATACGAAATTTTGGTGCGTCAGAGAAATATCATTTGGATAGTGATTCTTTTTTCACAATCAATGAATTTCCGGTGACGATAGCTATTGAGTGTGGAGATGTCACATGCACGCAATCTTAATTTTGGGGGACCTGAACGGATGAATACTGTTCCTTGGTGATCGAAATTGCTATAGGAGTTTGATGCACCATATTGTACATATATAGATACATAAACTGTTGTTCTTCCATTGGCGGCAATTCAAGAAGCTTTCCAAGCTTAATTTGCTTATCTTAAAACAATTCTAAATCACGAGCAAGTCATTCTCAGTTGGAGCCTAACTTAGTTTCTATTTTTAGCGACTCCTTCCTCTTTCATTGGCGTACGCGCATACCGTAGCGTCTTCCCGTGTGCACCGATTTACGTCTTCATTTACCGTATCTTTTCATTTTCTATTGCCGTCGTTCTGTTCGCCATAAATATGTTTCGGTGGGAAGAAACATCTTTCCTCAATCGCTTTAGTCGTTAGTACGTCGTTTTCTTTATCGAGTTTTGTGTTAATCTGATGGAGTATGCTGATTTGCTAATCGATCTGCCTTTTTTGCAGGTACGTAATCCATTCCCTTGCCATGGATGTTAAAGCACGGGAGAAGCAATCGGAAAAAGGGAATTAGTTAAATTCGCATGAACTAATTTTACGAAAGCTTAAAATTCCAATTTAACTATGAAAATTTCGAGGAAGGTTCCGGAGAAAGGATTAGGAAACTTTTGGAGAAAAATCAAACGATTATTCTGATAGTAATAATACATTTAATAACAACAAGAAATTTTCCCTGACACTTGGAACGCGCTTTGAGAAAAAAGAAGGTATGCAACTTTTATCTTACGATCAAAAACCTACCCATGTAGTCGTTGATTTTTAGGTTGAGATACGATGGGGACTTGTAGCTGAAAATTCAGAGAGAAAAATGACGATCGAGTTGGATCGAAATAGATACCCGACTGGCTGGATGCCTATCCAATGGAAGGAAAAGAAGAAATTCATTGAGCGTAGCGACCGGGTAGGGCCCCATGCACTCAATGTACGAGCCTTGAAAACTCAGCTCTTCGATAAAGAAGACAAGGGAACAAAAATGACAGGTATTGTTGAGCACCAGATATCCCCCAACTAATTTATTGTCTCTCCCTCAAATGAAATCTGATTTTCCAAACACCGCTATAAAAATAAAGGGAGGAGAGCCATTCACTGTCTAAAGGCATTCTCTGTCTTAGGGTTGGTGCTTAGTGGTAATACCTACTAGAATCCCGCATATTGTCTTTTGGTATAAGATTAAACAAATATACCAAATCGTAGGAGAAGCTCTTTTCAGATCAGATCTAATCTTTCATTCTCAGGTTTGTGGACAGGAAGAAATGGGAGAAAGAAGATGGGATTGATGGAGGGAGCGAGTGGCTCACTCCTGTCACCACAAACAAAGAATGGAGTCAAACATATGATCTTGGTAATACTTTCTGTATCTGAATATGTATTCTAAAGTTTAATTTCTACTGTCAGCGTTTCTTAGGTATAACGCTGATTGCAAACACTGTCGTTTTTCAACTATTGAAAAACAGATTTCTGTTCTTTAATTGGACAGTGAAATGAAGTGGGCGAGCGAATGATTGGCAATCCGGTTTTGGTACCAACTGGGCCAAGACGTAGTTTAAAATAAGGTTTAAGGTTTATGATTATGTTCGGGACCCGTTTGGTGGAATTGAGCTGTCGAGTAGCAGCTTCAGAAAAATGATAAAACATCAAAATCAGAGCTGGGGATAGAATCTCGTCAATTGAAAGGGTTGAAAAAGGTCGCACTAGTTGAAGCTAGACCGGGGAAGAAAGAAGAAAGATGGAGAAGAGCAAATCTTGTTCTTTTCGTCCTTGTCTTTAAACCTCGAGGAAGATAGCGATCGTCATTGGTTAGGTCAAACAACTGGTGCAAGTGTTCTTCCTGATCGAGAACATCAAAACTTTCTCGGTAAGGACTGTCTAAACTTTTTTCCTAAATTCCCGACAAACTAAGAAAACAAATAAACATGATGAATTAGTATGTAATTGGTGATTTTATGTTTGAAGGTAGTAGATAGAGTGATAAGGTAGATTAAGAATCTCTTAGAGACGCTCTTGATAATATAATTAAGATTAATCAATATCCTCCTTAAAACATTACCCAATCCTTTTCTTTTTATTATCTATTGATGGAACATGGTTGATTTTGATCAATTATAATAGTGTTTAAGGTTAACCCATATAAATGTTTATTTTTAATTGTGTTTAGGCTAACCATTCATGCATAAGGTCACAATCATTGGGCCTGGAAAATTCATACCAGATTTTTTTAATTTTATAAATTAAAGAGAGAGAATCATTATAGAATTAAAAAGTAAATATAATCTTATTGGGAAGACAATATATGTATATGGATCTGTTCCCTTGCCGTTGTGCGATTCCAAGGATTTTAATGGCATGGAAGTTGACACCCCTTTTCTTTTTAAACTACATTTTATTTATTTATTTTTTATTTTTTGATGAATTGATTTCAATCGATGGGACAATTTAAAACGAGGCATTGCAAGGGTCAATGTTTTATACACTAAACATACAGTGTAAATGTAACATTATTAATCTAGCTTTATTAAATCAAATATGTGATATGAGATGAAGGTAACGCGCGACAGGTGCCGCTGGGCATTGTTTTTTGGGAGAGAATCTCACTGGATAAATAACCGAACCACGAAAAGCTCCGGCGTTTGCACACGACAGAAAACTTGTAGAGAGAGAAAACTAGTTCTAGAGAGAGAACCTTCTTCTTCTTCTTCTTCTCTCTCCAGAAAATGCAGCCTTCAAGCAGAGAAATGAACCAAGAGCTGTTCAGCAATCACACCAACTTTATTCATCACCAGATGTCTCTCTTCGATCCATCTTCTTTTCACGACGATTTTCTGGAGAAACTGTTCTCAACCATCCCTTCATCTACTTGGCCGGACCTCAATCCGACCACCAATGCCGCCACTAACGGCTCCGGCGAGAGCAGAGACTTCTTCGATGAAACTATCCTGCAGAATCATGAAAACAGTGGCTACTCGTACGACGAGTCGCCAAACTCGGCCTCGGAGCTCCGAAGCAACCACATCAGCGGGATCTCTCCGGCTGTAAAAGCGGCGGCGATGATGATGCTTGAGCAACACTGCTTGATATCCGGTGAAGTTTCCGGCACCGGAGATGGTAACTCCTCTGGACTTCTCCCTATGCCTCTACGTATGGAGCCGCCGCAAGATGAAGTTTCTGATGGTTTGGCTACATTTAAATCTCATAATCCAGTGAGTCGATCGACGGTATAAAAGCTTCCACCGGGTAATTTTGGAACCCGTACTACAAGGTTTATTCATGGAAAACTTTATTTTCAGGGAGGTGATCAAGCTCTCTACAATGGATTCGCCGCTCAGACGTTAAATCATCCACAACATTTCCAGGCTCCTCAGGTATCTCAACCCATTTGTTTAGCTGTTTTTTTCATTCTTATAACTGGAACCTTGTTCTTCGAGCTCAGAACCATGGAGCTCCAGGTTCGGCAGTCAACCAAGTTCAAGCTGGTGGCTCCACGGCGGCTCAGCCTAGACAGCGTGTTAGGGCTCGGAGAGGTCAAGCTACTGACCCTCATAGCATCGCTGAAAGGGCAAGTCTTCTTCTTCTTCTTCTTCTTCTTCTTCTTCTTCAATTCTCTCTTTCCTCTTCCCTTCGTTTCGATTCAAATTCTCGACCTCAAATCAGAAACCCAGAATGGAGATCCTTTTTTTGGAAATTACTGAAAAAAAACGATTCGTCTGACTTGCTTTGGTGCGCAGTTGAGGAGGGAGAGAATTGCAGAGAGAATGAAAGCTCTGCAAGAACTGGTTCCTAACCCCAACAAGGTCTGCATTTTTCCACTTTTACCCTTCCTCGAGTCTTGATTAAATCGTCCAGATTGAACGAGTTAGGCTAAATTAATCAATTTTTTACAGTTGGTAGAATTGATATTTTTAATGTAAAATAACTAATATGATTCGAAGCATTTAATGCATGATATTTTGTTTATTTTATTTGTTGGTCGATTTGATTCATTAATGCATGATATACAATATCTATACACCACCTTCTTCCACGACACCCGAGGGGCTAATTCGGTCATTAGTCTACTTGTCAGAGCCAAGCATGGACCTTGCATGCTCTGCTTTCTATCTGCTTGGTAGTTAATGAAAAACCCTGTTCAATATTAAACAAATGTGATTATAGTAATGGTGTGTTCAGCTGCATTAACTGTCGGCAATTAAGGGATGTTAATCCTGGGATTAATTATAGGATTAGTCATCTTCTACGCTGATTAACTGGTGATTACAGACTGACAAGGCTTCGATGCTGGATGAGATCATTGATTACGTTAAGTTCTTACAGCTTCAAGTCAAGGTGAGTCCTTGCCTACCCTTCCCGGCGTTAACGTTAATGCAATTGTGATTAAGAAGTAATCCGGTGATTTTTTGGCGTAAATGGGTGGCAGGTTCTTAGTATGAGCAGATTAGGTGGCGCGGCTGCCGTTGCTCCACCTGTCACTGACGTGCATTTTGAGGTAAAACTCTAAACTAGTCATATGATCTAGTCTAATATTAAAATGAATTAAAATTAAAATTATAAAAATTAAGTTTTTTATTCTAATTTATAGTTAAAAATGTTTTTTTTGTTATAATAGAGTTGTTTGAGTAGAGGCGAACACGGGGCTAAGTTTCGTTTTATTTTAAAATAGAATTAAAATTATAATTCATAGTTCTATATTTTTGGAACCGACACTGAAACCAACGGTTCTTGTTCCGTTTCAGTTTTAATATAATTTTATTTATATTTTAAAAAAATAAAATATAATTAAAAAATATATTTTTTTTATTATATTTAAGTCGAATGGTAAGTAATTGTGAGTATTTATAATCATTTTTTAAATTTATATCAAATTTTATTAAGATTTTAGTCGAATTTTAATTCGATTTTACAACTTTTTACTCACGGTCGTGATTCTGGTTTTACTGTTTTTAACTTCTAAAAACCGTCTAGCCTATAAATCACAGTTTTTTAAAAATTAAAACTAAGACCAGATTAAAACTGATCGTTCTAGTCTAATTTATAGTTTTTGCCTACATAATTTGAGTGATTTATTCGAGTTTGAAAATATTATAATTGATTTACTTTTAAGTTTAGTTCTATTAGATTTGAGTCATTTTTCATTCAAGGTTTCGGTACCAGTGAACCAGAACTGAATCAAAACTTTCGGTTCCATTTCAGCCGACAGTCCCCATAAACCCTCATAGTTCCTGTCTGATGCTCCCTTTTTCTAGTATCGACCGATCAAGTTCTGTCAATTGTTCTTTGTAGGAAGGAAGTGACTGCATCGGGGGCGGTGGAAACGGCAGGGCACCAGGCAGTGCCGGCGGAGCTCCGGCCAAATCTGGAAACGACAGCCTGGTTGCGACGGAGCACCAGGTGGCTAAAATGATGGAGGAAGATATGGGGTCGGCGATGCAGTATTTGCAAGGGAAGGGACTCTGCTTGATGCCCATTTCTCTTGCCACCGCGATTTCAACAACCACGTGTCAGTCGAGGAACACGGTGATTACTGGACCATCCATGTCTTCTCTGACCGTCCAGTCAGCAACCTTGGTTAACGGCATCAGTGACCTCACCGTCAAAGATGCCGATCCCAATTGACGGCCGTGGATTAACGGCGGGTAGATATCTTTTGCTTCAAAGATCTCCCAAGAACTAATACGGCGCCGTTTTTGTGGCACTTTTCTTATCTGATGACGTAGCCCTAACGGTCTGGATTGGACACTCTAGATCGACCCATGAAATTATCTCCTGTCTACCTTTTGCTAATATTTCTTCATTGAATAATTTTTTTTTGAAACCAATTATTTTCATGAGTTTAGGTTACTCAGAAACTAAAAGAATGAAATCCCGACAGGCATGACGACCTAACCATGTGAATAAAACGATAGTTTTCGAGACCTCGACCTAACCAAAAACAATACAACGATGGTTTCGAGAACTCGACCGAACCGAAAACAAAATTATCTTGTTTTTGACCGATTCAATGACAAATATCCACCAAAACACCTGTTTCGAGAATAGGCTAAGAAAGAGCCAAGTATAAAGACTAAGAATTTCCTGTAAAACTAAAACATCTATCCCTATTCACATTACAGTTTAATGAAGATTTCAAGAACATGTTTATCACTCGAGAAATAGTCATAACATACCGAAAGTTATATTGGATGGCCGGAAAATTATCTATCTTCTCCCCTGATAATATCACCATTAGTGCTGATCGACTAAAGATTGTCTAAACCTCAAGATATGATTGGTGAGTCGGGTTAAGGAAGATGGGCGATCAAAGGCACGGGAAACCTTCTAATTAATAGTCTAAATCGACCAAAAGGACACTAAAGATTTGCAGTTAATACAAGAATGAGAGCCTGACTTCATCTTACGATGACCAATAATAAAACCGAGAGCCATGTTTTAACCGAGCAGCTCTTTCCAAGTTAAGGTTTTCATCGGACAAACTAGTTTTATCGAGAGCAACTTCAGCAAATATCATGATTCAAAATAAACCATTTAAATTATGAGTCATAACCAAATCAGTCAAAATCGAACATATGATTATAGTAGCACAAATTCAAATCGAACAAACAATTAACAGAGAGACTTAAAGTAGTTATTGAAGATCGAAAGATTTGAAAAGTATCGAAACCGAAACAATATCCGATTGGACTAATCCAAAATGATGAAATTTATCGAGCAATACAATCGACCATGTTTGGATATTTGACTAGTTGTTTGATTGGTTCCCCTATTTTTTGTCACATGTCAAGCTTGTCACTGGGTTTCACTTATTTATCTCTTTGAAATATGAGTTTCTAACTTGTCTGACCCTAATTTTTGAACTGAGAAAGTCCTAATTTGTGGATATGAAAACATTCACGTTCAATAAAAACAACTCGAAAATATAAAAATAAAACTAAGAAACGCAAGACGATCTACCGCATAATTGGAACAAGATGAATGCATTGATCCAAATTCATCAAACACAACAGATTAGAACACAGTAAAACCTTAAAAAAATGTTACCTGAGGATGATTGGACGATCTGTCCAAATAAGCTTTCTCTCAGCCAGTAGCAAAGAAAGTAACTAAGAACAAGAGAAATATGACGAGTTGAGCAACTTAAAAAGAAAATTTAATCCTCGGAAGATGCTCCAGATTCATCGGCTTACTCAAAAAGGGAGTTTCTTTTCCGATCGAGAAACAAAAATGAGAAGTGAGAATTGAAGCAGTGTCTGGTTTTTCGTTTTTGGGGATCTTATTACAGTGAAGAACTCGAGCAATATGTGGGGGTTGTTTTAGAAGAATAGGAAACGAGAAGAAGAATAAATACCAAAATGGAAGATTAGATGATCTGACTAACACAATACAATTATTTTGAATTGTGCGAATTTTACAGGAAGGGCTTTCTTCCCATATAAAACAAAAAAAAAAAAACCCTAAAAATTCAATGAAAATGTTGAAATATGGGCTCACCTTCCCTGGGATGACTCTCTTATTTGTCTGCGCCGACAGAAAAGAAACCTACCATAGAAGTGAGCATCTTGAGGATGAGAATGAGAAGACACCATTGACGACCATAGAAGGAAAAACTGAATAACATTGTGGTGAGAAAGATGACGGTGAAGAAAGGGAAGCTGACAGAAAGAGAAGTGAGCACACGCCCGCAAAGGTATGTTCTTCATCCAATTGCCTGCAGCCTGTGCTCACTCTCTTCTGTCAGTCTCGAAGCTTCTCTCTCTCTCTCTCTCTCTCTCTCTCTCTCTCNCTCTCTCTCTCTCTCTCTCTCTCTCTCTCTCTCTCTCTATTCCTCAAGAACCATACAGATCTTCAACCTCAAGATTCAGCAAAACAAGAATTAGGGTTTAAAAGTACAGGAGAAAGAATCCCTTTTCGTCCATCCATATCAACGGAGAGAAACCATGTCCGGGTTTTAGAGAGAGAAAAGAACACAGAAAGTCCACCTTTTCTCAAACGCCGCTCAGTCTCGTCGATTGCAGGTAGAGATCAGAAAGACAGATCCAGAGAAAGATGATTAGACGCAAGACACGAAGAGATTAAAATGAGTATAAGGACAAAAAACGAGTCCAAGGACAAAGTTGAAATCAAAGTGAGGATCAAGAGAGAGAAAGTGGCCAAAGCTTGTCCACCAAATAGACAAATCCAAAGAATTAGTTTAATCCGATATTAAGTGAAAATGACTAGGGAATTCTTGGTGTTCTTCTGTCTGTACTTCCTTCTGTACTTAGATTTTCAACCCTACGTCAGTTCGTCTCCCATTCTGATAGATACTGGGATTACCTGACCCGTTGAAGGAGAGTGAGCAAATCACCTAAAGATGTAATTGAAAAACTATGCTCATTTTTAGTTACTTCTGAAAATAGTTTTATGAGAAATAGGTTTTTAGAAACAGGGCATGGTTCTTTGTATCAAAAAGTGGCGAAATCATTCGCTTTCCGGGCCTCCACGTCCTACGTTACATGTTAAATGACGGTTACTCAACATTTATAAAATGGGAGATCTGTACTCGACAACACGAGGATCAATCTCAACATTAAAAGATTAAACTCCCTAAATACGAACAGGATATGGTCCAAGGGGCGAGACCCGTGGTTCGTTTAGAAACTGGTTTATAGAAACTGGGTCTGGTTCCAACCATTAATGAATCCCAACCTCTCTCTCTACACTCGTGTCATGTCGAATGCAGAAGAAACACAGAAATTGCTCCTTCTCGGATCTTCTATTAAGCAGCTCAAAGAATTCCTCCGGGAGCTGGTTTTGATGGACTCCGAGAAGCTTGAAAAATGATTTCTCCGATAGACCCAGAAACAACTTTTTGTATACAACCCAAAAACAAAGCTCATTTAAAGCCATTTATGTCCAAAGCTCATTTAAAGCCATTTATGTCCAATCTCCGATCCAGTGCTCGCAAAACCCGCAAATCTTCAATGTTTAGATCTCAACAACGTAAAAGTCACTCGTTTGTCTACAGATTTTTTGACTGTAATCTTTCTTCTTATCCTTTTTTCCCACGTCTTCTAATAATTTGGTAATTTTCTTTCGCCGGGAAGCCTTTACATTTCAGGCAACTACTTTTCTGGGCCAACAGCCGACTCCGGCCACCATTTCAGGCCCTGTTTGACGTACCGAATTCAATTAAAAAACTCTAATCTAGCCAAAAGAAAAAAATGAAACGCCTTTACCTTGCATGTAACTGATTTTCAAGACAGGAATTCCTCCGATAATGAAATATCCTAACCCGTCTAGAGCAACCTTGTTTTCTCCGACGTCGTCAGTCTGAATCTGTCATAAATCTCTGAACTGGGAGACGGTGGCAGGAAAGTTGGCCGGAAGAACGCCGGTCGGAGCCCATTGTAGTTTATTCACAAAAGTCAAAGTACCCTCTTTTTCGTCACGGGCCCCATAGAAACAGCTATTCACGGCGTTAGACACTTTTCCCGCAAAACAAACTGTTTTCTTCGAGCTGTTAACGGGGAGTTGACGGTATCTGTTAACGGAACCACCTGAAGCTGAATTTTGAGTCAATGACAGTCAAAAACGTAGTCTCTTTCCTCTCTCTCTCTCCTTTTCTCTCACGGATTCGCATTGTCTGAAACTTGTCGGTCTTTCTCCGCTTCCGTTCGGGGATTTGATTCGATTATTGACGCTGTGGGAGGGCTTGAACTGTCGGAAGCTTTTCTTTCTCGTCGTCGGAGAATCTGCGATGGCTCAGGTTGAAAACTGCGAAGCGGAAAATTCGAAGTTAGATGGAAAGGAGGAGGACGAGGAAGAATTAGAGGTGATCATCAAAGGCGAAGCAAATGAAGATGGCGATAATGTTATTGGAGATGAAAAATTTACAGAATTTCTACGTCGTGAGCCGGAATTAAACAAGATCCGATGCCAGGGGAGTTCTGGTTTGAACGAATCGAGAAAGGCTCCCCTCGAAACCCTAGAGGAGCATTCTTTGGTTCAATCCCCCGAGCAGAAGAAAGGTTTGTCTTTTTTAAGCTGATGAATCTTTATTTCCATACTCGTAGATTCACTGTCTGATTAATAATACAGGTTTATTGGTGATCTCTGCATCCCCTGATGGTGATGAATCCATGGTTAGTAGCTCCTTATGCTCGTAGCAGTTCGTTTATTTGTGTTTGAGAATTTAGAATTTGATGCATTTGGGAACAATTTTGTGGGGAATGTTTGTTTGAAACATCGATCAAATAAAACAATTTTTTTTGGGACATCTGATTTGGAGCTCATCAATAGATTAAAATCTGTCTTTGAAAAGGGGAAATGTTCCAATCTAATGAAAGTGACCTTCTCAATCTGAAATGAAGATTTCTTACATGACTATTCCATATTTTGTCTTATATCAGATGCTAGACTTCTACAAGTAATTCTCAACGAGCTTTTCTTGATAGTATCTTAGTTTACCCCTCTTATCGTTTATCAGGAGGAAATAAAGGGCCACCACAAAGAACTTACGTCAAGCGGAACAGCCAAGGAAGTTCAGCATAAGATCAAAACTGAATTTCAATATTCTGCAGGCTCGACACCTCTATTAGAACTTTCACCATCATCGTGCTCTATTTCTTCTGCCTCAGATTTGACTTTGAAGAATAAAAAAGTCTTTAAGCCTAAGAATGATGGTGATCACAAACCTGGACTCAACCTGCAAAATGCACCTGATCTTAGAATTGGCTCGGCTTTAGCTGTGAAGATACCTGCTTCTGATGGCTATAACTGGAGAAAGTATGGTCAGAAAGAAGTCAAGAGTCCTAAAGGTTTTAGAAGCTATTATCGGTGTTCAAACACTGAGTGCTGCGCTAAGAAAATCGAATGCAGTGATCACTTAGGTTGCATGACAGAAATCGTTTATAAATGTGAACATTGTCATGATCCTCCTATGAAGATTAACAATTCAAGACAAAGTAAACTGGCTTCATCAAATGAAGCTACCCCTTCCAAAGTTTCTGCAGTTCATTCCAGCTTTAGGCTTGAGTATGGCAATCCAAACTCATCTTTTGAAGGAAAACAACTAATGGCACTTAATGGTGGTGAAATTGTTGAAACTTCAATCAAAGAAGAGCATGATAATGGATCCGGACTCAAACATCGGCAAGTTTTCCCTGGTTTCCTGCCTTTTTTTGGATTTCTACTGTAAAAAGCCTTTTTGGTGAACTCTATGTATGCCGCTTTAATAGCATTCTCATTTTTTTTCCTTCACTAGAACAAAGGAACGTGAGATGGAGTCCTCAGATGCTCTTAAACCTGTAAAAAAACCCAAATTTCTTGTTGAAGCTATTTGCGAAGAGGGCACCTTCAGTGATGGATACAGGTGGCGTAAGTATGGGCAAAAAATGGTAAAGGGAAATCCTCATCCTAGGTGTGTTCCTATTTGCTGCATTTTTAGCTTTCATAAGATTCGCCTTACTAATGATTAGCTGTGTGCCTTCTGGAGACTTATTACGTGTAGCTTCATGAGTGATCTTGTTGATTTGTTTTGTTCGGAGATATATATTACCGATAATTTCTTTCTTCTTTTCAATTTGATCAATATGTTTCTTCAAACTTTCAGAAACTACTATAGATGCACATCGGCTGGCTGCCCTGTTCGTAAGCACACAATAACAGCTATAGATAATCCACTAAGGATCACAATGGCGTACAAGGGGACACATGATCATGAGATGCCAATGCCGAAGAAGCGAAGTAGCTTGCCTCCTATTGCATCCATGGCTCCTATGAAAGATTCAAAATTGAAGAATACAGATGAGACCTTGGATCTCAGAGGCGAGAAGGCAATGGAATCGGCTCGAACTCTTCTCAGCATTGGATTTGAAATAAAACAGTGCTAGAATGTCGGGACAGAAAATCCAAGGATCTTTTTTCCATATAACTGAGCAAATGTAAAATGTTGACAGGTAAGTTTATGATCATTTCTACATCCATTTACATGTTTCAAATATGCTTAATATATATTTACATTGAAGAAAAGGTAAGAACATTAGAGTTGGATAACGCCTCCATGTTTAAGCTCTTATAAAGTACCTTTGATTCATTACGGCTATCTATGTAGCTCTTAATCATTTTTTTATGTTGTCTAATCATATGATCATAGAAAAAAGAAGAAACATCACTCTTCCTAACACTTATGTTTACTTGGAAAGCTGTTCATTTAGCAATGAAGATCACTGAATCCACGACCAGATTCTTATTTAATCTTGTTTGAACCACTTTTCCAGATTATATTTCATGTTACTTAATAGGATTGTAATCTTCAGATATATATACTGATCATCAGATTCAGTTTACTCATGCTATTCGATGGACTTGGACTGAAATATGGTTTCTAATTTTGATTGATCTATAGATTTCCAGGAAGAATACGTCTCAAAAGTCAAACTTGAGATCCGTATTTCATTTATTTTACAAAAGGGTATCATTAATTTCAAGGGAGTGACATCTGTTGTCAATTGTCTTGAAACATGTGGACCCTTTTTGTTTTTGACATAAAACAAAATTGCCATTACTCTATTATTGTCTCCCCTGTTTCAGACATACATCACACCCTTAATTACCAGCCTTCCCAGCTCGATCTTACTGTGATTAAACAGTGATTCTAGTCAATCTTTGGAGACATTTTACGGCAGTGATAAATGCATAATAACTGATGAAAGAAATGGTAGAAACCAAGGCCTTTAATTACTTCTAAGTCAGTAATCTACACTTAAATCACTTTAACAGATTGTGACTTTTCCTAATCAAAGTAACTGACGATGGGTTAAAACAAACCTGAAGCTTCCTCTGCTAAGCTCAATCCACCAATGGCGGTGGATAATTCAACTTTCACACCAGTTTCAGCTTTCTTTTTCCTCTCCTCAGCCTCATCTTTGACACCATTCTCTTCCCTTTGGCATTCGTGGAATCTGAAGCAGCTGACCAGGTGGTCGTTTGTCATCCCGGCCGCCTGCATGAACGAGTATACAACCGTGGGCCCCACACCTCGAAACCCTCTCCTCAACATGTCTTTGCTTATTGCGTCGGCTTTCGGAGTTTTTATAGGGACTTGGCGAGGGTATCGAAATCGGTTGACGATGGGCTTGTGGTTTACGAAGGTCCATATGTAATTGTCGAACGACCCAAACTCTTCTACAACCTGGCATCGATAAAACTTGATAAATGTTATCGATCGAAAGCTTGTAAAGAGAGACATAGATTATAATCAGGTTAGAAAGGGAAATTAAGAAGTATAAACTAACAAAGAATATGCTCAAATTCTAATGAAAGCTAATCCACACAAATGAGCCACTGTGAAACAACGTAATTACATGAGCCATCCCGGTGTAAGATGTTATATTATAGGGTAACATTATGTTTACCTTCTTAACATGTCATCTTAACATACTTTTTGACATGTCAATATGTAATTAGTACAATAAATACTATAAATAATTATTTAAATTTTAATACTTTGATTGCATTTTATTCGATCAATCACAATTTAACACATAAAAAGTTATACTAATAGGGTATGCTAAAAGTATTAATCTATAATATTTTACATGATAAAGCATTAATTTTTTTCAAAACTAGTAAAGGTATTGAAGGAAACTTAAGATTTAGTCAGCAAGCAAGTCACCAAAATAAGATCATCTAATTGTTATCGAAACTATAATTAAAATACTCCTAATGGCAAATAGAGTCAAGTGATTGGAAGTGTTAGCTCAACGAACAGATTGTGAACAAGTGATTGTCCGATTCTCTTAAAGATTGAGCTTAGGAGAGGTAAAGTTGGCCACCAATGGTTATAGCCCAGGAAAAAAATCTAGAAACAGGTCAATCTTACAAACCATCAAACATCCAACTGTTCAAACGATGGGTCTTTTAAGTGAAAGAAAGTCAAGATCAAGAGGTAGACGCATGTGAATTGACAGAGGAATGATATTACAATGATGAACTTTCCAAATGAGAGCTGGCAAGTTGAAAAAGAAGTAGCAGCTCTGGCAATAGATCAATAAAATTGATGTCAGGCTGTATCGATAGATAAGTAATGCATTGTCTTACTCGTGGGTCATATGTTCAAAGCCAACAAACAAAATCAGGACCACAATTCAACAACCACTTATTTTAATTCTTAAATGTGACCTACCCAATTAAACACCCCATAAACAAAAATTTACTTGCTAGTACAAAAAAAAAAGAACATGAGTGGTGGTCCTCAATATGCATAATTACATAGCTCAAACCACCACAAATTTGAGAGCATAAATTTGTAAAGATTAGTGAAGAACTACCTTGCATATTTGCAGTGAATTTTCAATAATAGATCGCAATTTTAGCTCCGAAAGAAGAGAGCTTGCCGTAGATCCAGGAGCTATGAGTCTTTTTTCGTTGATTTTCGAGACAGCAACTGGATCGAAATCAGCGAATACTTCTCTGAAGAAGCAGTATGCGAATTATTTAGTTAAGAGAAAGGAAGAGTAGAAAGCTGAGATAAGGCTTTAGCATAAGAACCCTACCTAAAGATTTGCCTTTTGGTTAGTATAGCAGGCCATGTATGTTCAGCCAAGGAACAAGAAAGTACAAGAAATTCAAACAATTTTCTGCATGTAATCAAGCATTTTGACCAGTCTGTTAGTGAAAAAAAATGTTAAAAATAAAATTTGCACAACACGTATAAAATTACAATATTGAAATCATACTTATCATCGTGCACTGGAACTCCCCATTCTTGATCATGGAAATTTGAATAACAAGGGTCTGCAATAAGAAATGGGACACAAATATTATCATGCTAGGAGAGTCGATGATTAGAATGTGCAGCCAAAAAAGCATGATCTATAGAATTGCACAAAACATAACAATAGCCAAATGACCAGCTACTTGGCCAAAACAAATTGATGTCTTACCGAAAGATTCACGATTTTTCATACTATGGACAGATGGCAAGAAGTTTACGCAGCTTACCAACACAAAAAATGCATTTGCAATGATATAACATAGGAAATGACATAATTTATATAGCCAAAGATTACTGTATTTACTAAGAACTTCCTCTGATTTTTAGTGAGGTTTGGCCTGGGATAGCTGATCTCAAGAACTAACTAACAACAAGATCACTCCAGGCTTATTAAGTTAGTCAATTTAAAACTCAATATTAATCAAACATGAAAGGGGAAATAGTCGAAAATTACATATTCGTTACTAACCAGTGTTTGTTGTCACCCAAGCACACCTCTTCTTTGTCAATGAACAATTAGATTGAGACACTAAAGCACCAACATCAGAAGCAACACTTCTAGGTTTCAAAGCGTGAGGCTTTCTTCTACTCCCAACACTGTTACACCTAATCAGCCTGCCCCTGGATGTTCGACTGCTCAATGAATCGGTAGAGGCATCAGACGAGCAAGAAGCAGTCATTAACAAATTTGAATTCAACAACTGCTCATGTCTGCGAAGAACCGAAGGAAAGCTGGTCGAATGCAAAGAATGTGAGTGGGGAGAGGCAGGACTAGCAGTTGATGATTGAGGGATGCTTTTTTCGTCATTTGATGGAACTGGAAATATCTCACTCTTTTTTGTAGGCTTTGAAGCAAATTTTCGGCCACTCAAAGTTCCAGTTTTATTGCCACCTGGTCCGAGAACAGGCCTTGTTTCTGAGTCCGACACATTCATAGACCTCACTCTCGGAGCGCCTGACATTGGAAACCCAAAAGATCTAGAACTTTCAACGGACCAACTTAGCCAAATTTTAAAATGCTTGCTGTGTGGCAATGCTCGCCTCCAATTCCTCAAACCAAGTGAGGGAAATCAACCAGGCTTCACTGAGAAATCAACCTGCAACTAAATACCACCATACTAAATGTTAAATCCTTCTTGCAATGAAGATTATGCAAATCACCTCGTTGAAGCTCTTAAGTCTAGATCTAACATCATACATCGAGAACCACAAGAAAAGACTAAAACCAGCTAAAGGTTTTGGACGAACAAGAACAGTAGAAGGTTTCCCCAAAAAACATTGTATAAACAATCAAAATCAGTAAACTAAGACCCTTTTTTGGGACTCGAAGCTAGGGTTCATCTACAGCTGTTGAATATGCCCATTTCTTTATCCAAGAAAATAATTTAGAAAACAAAAGGGTAGGACCTTTGACAGAACCTCGATACTCTGAGATTCGCATTCCCTCGTAGTGGAAAACGAGAACACTCTGCAGGAAAAGAAAAGATCAAACATAGAAGTACGAAACGAAACTTGCAGGAAAAGAAGAGGGCTTCCCCAAACAAGAGAGAAATAGAGAGAGAGAGAAAGAGAGAGAGACCTCCACAGCTGGAGCTACATAATTACAGACATCCATAGTCCCCACAAACAACCTCTTTCTTCCCCATCAAATTAAAAGGGAAATTTTTCAAGAAAGTGCGCGAAAAATACTAACTTTTCAATTGAGTAAAACAACTCCTTGCAGAAATACATACAATGCGGCGTCGTCGGCAAGGAGATGGATCTCTCTCTCTCTCTCTAGATTTTTTAAAACAGAGAACGAGCGCAGAGACTAGAGCGGCATTTCAGTGAAGGATAATTTCAGTCTTGTTTATAAAGCTGACCGGATCAACCAATTCCCCTTGGCATTGACCGGCTATATCCAGTTCCCAGTGTCTGCTTATTTTAAAACACGACACGAATAACGTTAAAACGGACCAATCCAATTGCAGTCCAAGCTTTCATGTCACAGGTGCTATTAATCTTAATATTGAATCCAACTAACCAAATAATGAATGTATCCACGTCCATATTTTTAATTTATTCAATTGATTGCAATTATTAACCCATTTATTTAAATGTATATTTGTATATATATATACGAAACAATTCTATATTGTTGAATTTAGAGCTACAACCCCGTGAAAGTCAACGCCTACGAAATTAATTAATTATAATTTGATGTCACGCACCAAAGTTGTCTTGGATAAACCAATTTTGACAAGACGCTCGGGGGCCAAATTTGATGTAAATCTTTTCATAGTAGTTTGCTCTATTTGGGGTCAAGTTTTTTGTTAGGCGAAAATAAGAACTGTGATCATCAAATTTGTGTATTAAAGACAATTTTTGATTGCTACGAGAATACCACATGTTGAGGCGGAAGTCACATGCATTAAGGTAGGGGTGGGTATAGATCGATTCGGCCCGATTTTATCTCGAAAGAAAATCGGAACTGGAACTCACGGTTACGAATTTTCAGAACCTATCGAATTTGAGTCGGGTTTACTCGATTTTTAGAACTTTTTTTTACTCACGGTCTCGATTCCGGTTTCACGATTTTTACTCATAAAAATCAATACCGACTCATAAATCACTATTTTTTAAAAATTAAAATCAAAACCAGATTAAAACTAATAGTTACCGTTCGAATTACGGTTCTTGTCCGGTTTTATATATCCTACATTTAGGCCTTTTTTTCTGCCCATGTTTTTTTGGTGATTTGGTCGTATTTTGTTGATTTACACGCAGAGGTTAATATCACATCTAGTGATACTGTTTTGAAACAGGATAGAAGATCAAAAACACGAAGCTATAAAATGTTCGAAATTTAATGAACATGGAACATATGGTCGTGCAGTTTTTTTATCAGAAAAGCCAATTGATGCATGGTCGGGGTTGTTCGGAACGACAAGAAGCCGACTGCAACTGAATTGCCAGTGGGCAATAAAGAACTCGTCCTAGTAATCCTATCCTGCAATGAATGATAACAAGAAATGGATGTTTATGTGTGAGGGTCTGTCTACGAGTGGAAACACCGCCAGCCACCTTTGCCACATCAATGGCGGAAGCTTCAGGCTTCTTCTTTGAGTAAAGAACAAAGTGACCCTCCTAAGGCCATTTTGAAGGGGCTCAACGGTACTTTTCTCCTCTGGTGAAGTACCTCCGTCGTGTGCCTCACCGCCTCCGCCGACCCTTTCACTTTCTCCTAGCTTCCGGGTCGGGGTCGCGATCTGAGTCGGAGAGGACGAGAAAAAGGAAAAGGAAAATCAAGTCCCAAATTATTTGGTCTTTCGTACTTATACCTCTGTTTGGCTAACGTCAACGGGGGTCAGAGATTTCAGACGCGAAAAATAAGGCGACGTTAGGTTCGATCCGGTTAAAGTTGTCGGCCTGGTTCGTTTGGACAGGTTTCCGATGAACCAGACATCTCCGCGGAAAATAGTAAAATCCATTTATTTACTTATCAAACTTCAAAGCAAATAGGAAAAACAACGAAGAATAAAAGAACCCTGATTTTTTCTCTTCCAGTGAATTTCTCAAAATTAACCAATAAATAGATTCGTAATTATCCACGGATCAGGAGAAGAAGTTGAAAGAGGAAAACTCATACTCTCTCATCGATGACCCAAATCAGATTCATGCAAAAAGTAAACTTTACCTCTAAATTTAGTTAGTGGTCAATTTCCACGTCGGGATGGTCCAGAGAAGAACGTGGAAGCAGGGCTCGTATCGTGCATTCAAATCCCTGCCCCCTCCTTCACCCCTGTCTTCATACTAATTAAGACTAGTTATTTATACCCCACACCCGCTATAACCATTCTTCCTCTCTCTCTCTCTGACAATCGTCTGGATCTGAGAGCAATTATCGAGATGGTGTCCCGCTGCGAAATATTTTGCGAGATTCTTATCGCCATCTTGCTTCCACCGCTCGGAGTTTGCCTCCGACACGGTTGCTGCACGGTAAGCAAATATTTGGTTCCATTTTCTCTATCTTTGGTTCCTTGGACTTAGTAACTTCTTATTTGGATTGAAGGTTGAGTTTTGGATTTGCCTGTTTCTGACGCTGCTGGGTTATGTTCCTGGGATAATCTATGCGCTTTACGCCATCGTCTTCATCGATCGCGATCAGTATTTTGACGAATACCGTCGCCCCCTTTATGCTCCCCTTTATGCTTCTAATGCATGACCCACCATTTCTATTGCATCTTATGAGCGTTTGTGTTTTATGAGTTTCGAACTCTTGATTCTGATGCGTAATTCACCTATTTCTGTCTTTTGAAGCTTTCTACTGTGTTTAGAATCTGTTCTGGGTTTGTGTAGTTGGTGAGTTTGATTCAGTTTTTCCGTCTGAGGAGATTGTGGCGTTGTTGATTTGTCGTGGGAATGGGAAAGGGATTTTTTGGCTGATGTTTACCCACTGTTTTTACTTTTTATCTAAAAAAAGTGATCTTTTGTTTGATTTTAGTAGTGGGAGAATGAAGACGACCAGGTTGTCTAAGTTGGCTCTATAAAACTCTGCATCTAAAATCCGTGCACCAAAAAATGGATTTTGCGACCTAATGTTCTACTGGGTCATGGGCAATTGGCAAAATAAGATTGAAAAAAAACTTAAGGAAGTAAGCTTTAAAAAAGAGGACTTAGCAATGAGGTTGTGAGATGTAATTAGTGGAGTAGATCATCGAGAATACCTGTTTTGAGCTTCTTCGAATTGGAAAACTGTCCCACTTGTTTTGCTATTTTACCTATAACACGATCGATGTAGAGAATATAGAGCCCGTTCCGGCTTTCTAGAAGCGCCACAGCTTTCTTTGTATGGAGAATGGAAGTCAGCCATTCTTCAAATAGCACTGCAAAGTCATAATATCTATTAATGAATCTATGCATATGGGAGTGCAAATTCATACTCGTTAATCAAGAGGCAAGAAGCCAGACTTGTATATATCAGTAATTGTCACTTTTATTGGTATACAAAACCTATGACTTCTATGCTGGAAAATCTGCCTTTCAGAAAATTAGGAGTTGACGAAAAGATCTGAAAGAGGCAAAGTGTTAGTGAACAATACATACATTCGTCGAGGCATTTGTCGTTCAGCCAGTTTAACATGTAATCTGATATCAAAAACTCCATAAGTTGAATCCTGTTGTCACATAATCATATCAGTAGGGGAGTTGGATGGGAGTTAGGTTGAGATATGAACAGCTCATCCTTCAATTATGCATTTTACACGAACCAGAATGCAAAATCAGATGCAAAAAAATACTTTAGGACTCAGAAATAGGAAAATCATTGTTAGAGCGTCTAAACTTACATATTAAACATAGTTTCATTTATGGCGGGAAAGGTGGCATCAAATGGATCCAAGAAAAGCAAACTTTCTGCTGCCAGAGAAACCCTTTGTGAAATAGAAAGAAGTGCCCGTTGCCCAATATAGGCATCACTTGCCAACTTACGAAGTAAGTGCTGAACATAGAACTGGGTATCAGGGTTAGAAGCATCTGCGCCTGAAACATAAAAGTTAAACAAGGATTAAGAAATAATTTCTCAGGGAAATCCACATCTCGTCAAACAAAATATAGATGAAAAGAAAATCAAAAAGTTCACCGTCTACTTTTAAGCTCGAACACATTCTTCTGATCAAACGCATTATCAAACTGTTAACTATTCCTTCCAGGAGTTCGATGTTTGCCTCCATTTGAAGGAGATTCTTCAATGAAGCTTCAGGGAAAAAGAAAACATAGAAAAACAAAATGAACTATAATTGGAAATAATACGAAAGAAATCAAAATTTAAAAAACTGAATTTATTGAGGAGAAAAAATAAAATTTAGAAGAGAGAATAAATTGAATTTTTTTTTTTTTTTCATATCATTCGGTTACTATTTATAATACAAAGAGACATAAATAATATTAAAAATGAAATTAAATCAAATAGTAACTCTTATATTATTTATTTCTAAAAATTTCTGTAATAATTTTTTTGACATTTCGTTACTAAAATAGCTTTCTCCACAGTACTCATGATGACTTGAAACTTAAACCAATAAAAACTAGATATCTGGAACATAGAAATTCGTACGTCACACGCTAAATTTGGTGACTGTTTGTCCTTCCAAAAGTCATTTGAAATCTACCATAAAAAATTGACGATTTTTTATTATCTTTATTTATTGAGTTTAATACTCAACAAATTCTTCTCTTAAACTCAAACTTTTCTAATTGTCTTCTCCGCCATTGCCTTGAATTTTTTAAACACCTCGAATGCCTCAAATTTTTCTAGCTCGAGAGGTCTCCGTGCACAATATTGGGTTTTCTTTTTAAAATGTATCTTTGCTTGCTTGCTTGTCCAGTACACAATCTTCATAAATCTTGTTAGTGAAATCAATATGAGATAGCTCATGGATGATTTCCTTTGTCGTTACCTTTTTTAGCTGACCGTAATGTAGATTTTCATTGATGATTTCCTTCGTTGCTATCTCTTAAATATCTTTCAAGTTGAGTTTGAACATTCGATTTTTCGTCATCTTCACATGCGCTAGTAACCTATCACGTTTATCCTTCAAGTATAATATCTGGTCTTTCATGAAAACTGAACATTTTTTCTCTAATAATTGTCTCTTGCTAAGAATATTGTTCTTCAATTCGGTACATAGTAGACATCTTCTATAGTACCTTATTTTTCATCATTTTGGGAAAAACATATTTTTCTTCGACCTTTGACTTAGACTTTCGATGCATCTCAAAAAGATACATGTCATTCTCTTACCTATTGCATATCAACAAAGAGGTGTTTGTGCTCACACATATGATTGCTAGCAGCGGTATCAAGGTATCACCACCATATAACTATTTGGAGTGGAGTCTTCATAGGCCATCATGAGAAAACCATCATCTTGGTTCTCATATTTTGTAACTAGATTTCTTTCAACTCTTTCTTGTATTAGCAATCTTTCGCGTAGTCTCCATATTTGCTGCAATTGTAACATTCGACATTTGGATAATTTGATCGACTACCTCTTCCATGATCGCGGCCTCGTTCACGCCAATTTTGTTGGTTCATTTGTCATCTCTCTTCATTTACATTTCCACGACCACAACCACAACCTTTTCTGCGATCGGAACCGTGACCTCTACCGCCACATCCTCTTCCTCGGTTGTATTGCGCATACAACGCTTTATCATCTTCGATGATCATCTTTGTTTTTAAGGTCTCCTTAAGACATCTTTGTTTTTCTTCTTCCTGTTAAGTTCTCGAATGCCGACAACGATCAAGAAGACGAAATAAGAGAGAGATACGAAGATGATTTTTCGTGGTAACATCAATCAGTGCACCTCCACGGCGGTATCATCAGCATATATACTAGGGTTTCTAGAATTATGGTTACAAACATGGACCTAAAAATAGAGAAACATGAGATTGTAGAAAAGAACTTGAAGTGCAATTCTTTTCGATACATTAGACTCCACAAAACCCAACACTTTCGTTGTCCATGCGCTTCAAGAGAACTTCTGAGTTCATCGACAGACATTTCTTAAAAGTTCTTTGACTCTGCGATTGTGCAGATGACATTCTCAAAATCATTCGCCAACGATCGGAGAATTTCTCCACAACTCTTGCATCCGTGAGAGTTTCTCTATTTCGTTAGAGTTTTTTCGTTATTGTTTGCACACGAGTAACGTAGCTAGATACATCTTCTGAGTCATTCTCTTCATTTATAATACAAAGTGACATAAATAATATTACAAACGAAATTAAATGAAATTGTAACTCTTATACTATTTATTTCTAAAAACTCTTCTAATAATTTTTTTGACTTTTCGTTACTAAAACGACCATAACTTTGTACACAGTACTCGAAATGACCTAAAACTTAAACCAATAAAAATTAGACATCCGGAGCATAGAAATTCATAGGTCACACATTAAATTTGGTGATTGTTTACATTTTCAAAATTCAGTTGAAATCTACTATAAACACTGACGGGTTTTTATTACCCTTATTCATTGAGTTTAATACTCAATATAATATAACATTATTATAGGTTCCTCGCTGTTTCTTTTGCTCAAGGTTGACAATGTAAGTTCTAACTCTACCTCATGGGTTAGAAAAACTTAACGCTAATGAGGATTAATTGTATGTAGGATCAGAAAATTACAATCTTGCTTGTATCAACTAGTTCGGAAAAAACACTAACATAGAAATTTAAAGATATACATGAGGTGTACTTAATACTATTTTATTGAGATTTAAAGATTTAAAAAAAATCTCTCATTACCTAAAATGAAGTCTACAGCTTGGTGTGACCAGTTAGAAAAAATAGCTTCCAGCTGCAAATTTGTTCATAAAGAAGTATTCAAGAATTTACTCCTGCATAAGTGATATAAACGTGAGACAAGAAATGTTGGTGACCACAAACTCTTACAGGAGAAACAGTCTCGCATAGCTCCACAAGAAAATAAACTGAGGCCCGCATATGTTCCATTTCATCGTCCTCATTTAGATCTGCACGTGTATTTTGAATCGATATAAGAAAGCCCAAAAAAGGATATATAGTTCCAAGTACTAGGATCAAATCATTTGAAGAATAAACAAATTTGGAAGCTTCTCGTGAAGAACCTAAAAACTCAATCCTGACTGTAAGTTGAAATCTAAGAAAAAAAACCATTAACTTTAGATCTGAGAAAAATTATCCAGTTTAAATAGGCGACCATCAAGCACTAGTAGTTCCAGAGCTTCAGAAGCATAAGAAAAATTAAACTAATCGTCAATCTACCTAAACAATGCCTTTGCTTCGTCGAATTCTTTGTTCTTCTCCTCCGTTCCTTCAAACGAACTGCCAGTATTTATACCATTAGTCGGAAGTTTTATAAGATGAATTGGAAGATGAAAGTGGTGATGTCGATAGAGAAACCTTGTCTGAGGAATCTCCTGCGCAACACGTCATTGAATCTGTTATCAGTAACATCTCCGACTTGCGTAGAACTTGAGTTTCCCGAATTATCAAAGAAATAACACTTGCAAGAGGCGCTTTGAGTGAACAAGTCACAATTTGTAGCATCTGAAAGCGAGTTACAGACAAATATCATCACTCAGTAGACATATACAAGCAAGCGCGCAAAGAGAGTGAGCGAGAGGAGAACCTTCAGCTTCCTTGAGGTCTTCTCTGAGCCTCAAAAGCTCTTGCTTCCGTTCCTTAGCCTACACTTCATCATCGAACATCATACACTTCATCATCGAACATCAAATAGCTCAATATCGACAAACACAAATAAAGAACAGAAAAAATAGATCCAATTTCCGAGGCGTAGTCACAATTGTGTCGCTCGCCAAAATAAGATCGCACAAAAAGAGAATAAGAAAATTAACCTTTCGCTTCCATCTGAAAGCATCGGATTCCGAGGAATTATTGTGAAGAACAGGAGGCTTTTGGAGAGCCTTGGAGCGGAACAGGGAGATAGCTATGGCTACTTTAAGCGACTGTTCATCCAAACTTCTGCGTGAACCTTTTTCGATTCCGTTAGCAGAAAATGACATTCTAACAGAAATGCGCGCCTCGAGTGAGCTCCCGACGATTTTCATTTTATAGCCGTAATTATTTGCTAAGAAGTCCCTGATAGTGTCTGTAATTTCTACATCTAGATCCTACGGTGAATTTTATAAGATATTAAATAATTATTAATAAAATTAAAATATAATACATTATAAATAATTATTTTAATATTTTTAACCAATTAAAATAAAATAATTATTGTAAAACGTCTCAAATATTACTATTTAATTTTGTAAAAGAAGGATAAAGAATATGGATGGACACAGACCAATTTGGTCCATTTTCTTTTTTAAATATAATTAGAATCAGAATTCATAATTATAAATTTTTAAAACTGAAAGTAAAATTAATAATTTCGATTCGATTTTAATTTTAATCTAATTTTATTTTATATTTGACAAAATTAAAATATACTTTTATTATATTTAAGTCAAATTTTAAGTAATTGACTAATTTTATAACTAATTTTTAAATTTATATAAGATTTTATCCGAATTTGTGTAAAATTTTACTCAATTTTAAGACTTCTTTTATTTACAGATCTATTTTTGTTTTTATGATTTTTATTTTTAAAAATCATAAATCATAATTTTTTTAAAAATTATGACCAAAATTGAATTAAAATTGATAAGTTTGATTCGCTTTACAGTTTTGGTCTAATTGTGTCACAGAGAGTATTTCCGTTTACAAAAACCAAAAAAAAAATCAATCGAGAAAAAACAGGTCGATAGCTTCCCAACCCAAATGGGAGTTGCCGCTGCTAATCAGAAAAATCCTTCACTTGCCCTGCAATTTACTTCTGTTCTTCTTGTGTACAGGAGCTAGAAATTGATGCATAAAAATAGCAAGACAACTATAATTAATTCATCTCAATAATCTCGTTTAAGTTTGAACTAAATCTATACAGACATTTCTTCTGCTAGTTTTCTTCTACCGACCGATCAAATTCTTCGACGAAGCCAGGCTGAGTACCCTAACCCGCCATCTGGGGGAGTAGCGTTTAACTAGAGTATTCATGCAAGCCAAGAAGAGAGATTCAGATCAATTTGGAACTATTAAAACATAAACTAATATATTGCTTAAACCCAAGGAATTCCATGGGTAAAATGTTGGTCTTCTTATGTATTCTCCGTTGAACTTTCCACTAAATCGTTCTAAAAATGGGCAGCAAGTATGCAAGAATCGTTATATATCGAAGTTATGTCCCGAGTAATTAGGTCAAATAATCTAGTCAGCGAAAAGACATGCATAAATTACACAAATGGCTTAAAGGTGATAAATGAAGAACATTAAAGAAGAATTGGCACTAACCCATCAAATGAAAACTGGCTTAAAGGCTAAGGAAACTCAAATGGCAGCAGAAACTTCACTCGGTTGTGAATTGTCTTTTTTCTTGGGTGCCTCTTGAGCTTTCTGTAGAACAGCTTTGTTTGGAACTAGAACAATAAAGACATTCCTATCTCGGAAGCTTTTTGCCTCCTCGATTGCAAGCTGCATATCACCATGGAAATGCCAGATTATGGAACAAAGTTATAAAATTATCTGGAAATAGAAAATATCGGTGAGGCGATCGATCAAACCAACAACAATCTTCCCAAAAAGGCTACATAAACTAATTATTCTCATTTTTTTTAATCTCATGGCTCTCTTTTTGGATTTTGAAGTGAAGAACCAAAGAAGAAAGACATCTACAAAGCTCTTCCAAGTGACATCCTTATTACTGCTAATGCGTAAAAAAGAAAAGAGATAAATAGATGTCACATTCATCAACATGTATGATCTTGTACAAACAATGATTTTTTTTTTAGTTTGGCTATCTACTTATTAGTCAATATCAATTACAAATATGGGAATTATTGAATATTTCCTTAAGGTGGGATGTAGACCATTGCTTTAAGCTCTACCTTTTGTCCATATTCTTTTTAAGAAAAAAATTTCATTATGAAAAAAAATCTTTATACAAACTGCAGTCTTTTTTCACTTTATACAAACTGCAGTCTCTTTTTACAATAAAAATGCTAGACTAGGACACATTAGTCATATACATTTTTTATACCTAAACATGCCACGGTGAAAATTTATTCATGAAAGAGAATCAATATTTTTTGTGAATACCTCTCCTACATCATTCTGAAAACGAATTATAAGCTCAATAGCTATGTTTCTGAACTCATTTTCACGTCCTTTCAAGTTCACTATCACCTTCACCTACAAAAAGAACGATGGAACAGAAGGTCACATTCCCAAGCATTTTGATGAGCTTGCAAAGGAGAAATCATGGTACCTTGTCTCCATCATTCAAAAACTTCTTGGCAGCTTTCAGACGGACCGAGTAATCATGTTGATCAATATTATACCTGTAGTTCAGAACATTGTCGGTAAAACAACTTGGCTAGCTTTGAACGAAAACATTACAGTAATGATGAAATGAATAAAATGTAAATGAGACAATTGCAACACCTCATCACTAAATTAAGGCCATATCAGCACAGATCAGAGATATTATTTGTTCATAACCTAAAAATATTCATTCTAACAAGCAAATCACCACTTTTTTAATCAATGGAAATAGAAATGATGAATAATGCAAATGGTAAAAATCGAACCAACATCACTCATATTTCTAGACTGAAACCAACGTCCTCATACATTTTTTCACTTCATCCTAAACTTACACTGGAGTCTATGTACTGTATTCTTCTACAAGAAGTCAGATTTTCCGATCTTACAGATATGATAATCTAACGTCTACAATAAACGTCATTAAGTGAGGATACAATAAACGTCATTAAGTGAGGATACTTCCGCATTCTTTGAATTCAGACCTAGCAGAACAAACATCTGCCTTCAATGAGGCTTAATAAAAATGAAAACTTTTCTTCTTCCTACTATAAAGTTCCTACATTAATAAATTTTTTCCTTAAAAATGAGGTGGGAGGTAGGCATTAGGAAGCTTTATATGAAAAACCAAGTGTAATAATATCTGCATAATGCGAAGACTTGAGCTCAGCTGCTCTCAGTGGCACGGGAAACAGAACTTAAAGAAAAATAAGGGTTACAATAAACTATGCTGCTCAAATTTATATCGGCCACTTATGTTAGGAAAAACCAATGGTGAATTTTGAAAGAATTAAAGAAGATAAGTATTACCCCATTTTAAGCTCCTTCAAATCCATGCGACTTGCTAAAATGTAAAAGCATACATTTGTCAGTATATTTTATCATAACTGGGAGATGAATAAATCAAATACAAACAGCAGGGAAAAAAATAGAAGGATTTTTCCATCAATAGAGAAAAGAACATAATCATTCACCGGCACTTTTCTTCTGCTGCCCCCTTTTCTTCTTTTGCAGTTCGTATCTGTATTTGCTGATAATGAAAACAGAATAAAATTTAGTGAGTTGAAGTGCATTTATCCAAATTTGACATGACTAGGGCTTAAAGATCCAACTTCTAATTTACTCAACAAAAACTGTTCAAACAACTATTAAATTAGCTCAAAATATTATGCGATACTAAATAAATGTATATGAGTCACACACAAAGTTTCATGTTTGTCAATTTTGTTTTGGTGGGGTAGAGATTCAGGTCAATGTGGATTCTCTGAATATAATATCTTGGTTGGTGGGGATCCTTTTGTTTTATTTTTTCTTCAATACAATTTTTTTACTGGCCTAATAGTACAAAAAAGCATACTTGTAATCCATGATTCTAAGAACTGGAGGATCTGCATCAGGAGATAGAATGACCTGCAAAATAAAAACAGAAGTGCGAGTCTCAGAAACAGGCAGCATTACCCTTCAGTGGCACCTAGAGAAAAATTGATATTTATCAAAAGTGACCGAATAGTCCTAAATCAAGTTGGAAAAAGTTAATAGGTGTGCATCACTTGACATTAACTAACATTTTAGAAACCAGGAGAATCAAAAATACCAGATCTAGCTCAGCATCTTCAGCCATTTTAATGGCATTACCTTTAGAGACAACTCCAACCTACCAAAACAGAAGAAGAACAAAAAATAAATAGATAAATGACTTTCAATAAAAATGTAATACCGTCGTTATTTATTAGTCTAGGAACTCAACAACGGGTAGCAAGGAATTTTCTCGACGTGCTCTCAGAAAACAAACGATTCTTTGGATAAAATCAGGATGCATTCATGGAAAAAATGTACATAACTGAAGTGACCAACAGAAAGACGCTCAAATTAAAAAAAAAAAACATAAAGAAAGAAAACGAACAGAACTGACCATATTCTGCTGCGCATCAATGAGCCTCACAGTGTCTGACCTATTCCAATCCATCAAAGAATCAAAACACCACATATAATCAAAATCTGACCTCAGGGAAGCCGCATCAAGATAAGAAAAAGCGAACCACACGAACCTGATCGAGGAGATATCAAGGGCTGGGTCCTCGTCGAACCGCTTAGAATCTCCACGACCTGAAGTCCGAGGAACGCCACCATACCGAGCAGACACGTTGGTGCAAACACCATAAGAATTACGAGGAGGAAAAAATTTGAGAGAATTGGGGTTATGGAGACGGTGGCCGAAAGCTTTGGAATCAGAGGAGTAGAAAGATAGAGAGGAGGTTATCGCTTTCGTGGAAGAAGCCGGGCAAATGAGAGGGTTGAAAGGGAAGCTGGTACTGGTAGTGATCTTGGCCATGGCTTCCAGCTCGAGCTTAAGCTGGAAAATGGTCTATGGTGGCGTCTACGGGAAGACTGCAGAAAATTGTTTCTTATCCACGTTGAATCAAAAAGTTTATGGGCTTTTGGATTCGATCAGGCCCAACAATTTACTCTCAAAATTGTTGGTTAGGAAGTACACGGACCAATTCGGTCCAATTTTATCTTGAAATAAAATTGAAATCAAAAGTCATAGTTTCGTAAAATTTTAGTTTTAACCTAGTTTTATTTTATATTTAAAAAAATTAAAATATAATAATAAAATATATATATTTATTATATTTATGTCAGGTTTTAAGATTAATGTTAAAATTTATTAGGGTTTGAGTCAGATTTTATTCGATTTTAAAATTTTTTGGATCCAAGCTCCTGGTTCATGTCTCATGGTTTTTTATTCCTAAAAATCAATATCAGCCCATAAAGTATGATTTTTTAAAAATTAAAACAAAGATCGGATCAAAACTGACAATTCTGATTTAATTTATAATTATAGAATAATTTTGTGGTGGTTAACATCTTGACAATACACGTTATTTTATTAATATTGGTATATATTAAAATAATTTCAACATAAAATGAATTAATAATTATAAACATGCCACGCATCAAAATTAATTACAGAGAAAGAAGACAAAAAAGCAATATTTCATATTGATATCTACTGAATAATTCGAACGTTACAAAGCGATCACTCTTCCAGTTTCTTCTCCATTATTTTTTCATCTCTGCAACGAAGAACTGACTAATATTTGCAGGCAGAAGAAGTCGGAAAACGAACTTGAAAAGCTATTTGTTTTCCGAGAAACTTGCGAGGCTTTTGAGAAGACTGAGCTTGGCTTCGAGGAAGAAGATGTGATTTGCGGTGCGGTGGAACAAGCTTCGAAGGTCTTCGTTTCCATGGCGGCCGGGGATGATTCTCTGGAGCTGTCTGAGCTTTCTGTAAACGGGTGTTCTAAGCGTCGTCTTCTTGCTTCTGAGGAAGCATATCTTTTGCTTTTTGGGGAAGCATACTGATCTCATTATGAATACGAAAGAGAAAGAGAGAAAGAGATGGGGTTTAACGAGCATTGCAAAAGATGCTTATATAGGCGTCTTCCATATCACCCACACGAGAGAGATCGAGCATAGGATATATAATTAACAATAATATTTTTTAAATTACTATTTCATTAACAAAAAATCTCATTTAAATTTTGTATGTTAAATAACTCGCACGTAAATTATGTTTTCTTAACGAATAATCCTCGCGAGGCTCCTCGATATGATTTTCATTAACGCATTCAGGATATTATTATTGACGGAAAATTTGACGATCGGTTATTTTGCTACGAACACGAATGCATAATTTGGAATATATTCGATAATAATCTTATGGTTGGACAATTAAATAATCTAACTTACCAAAATTGAAAGTGTCGTATCTTCCAAATTTGAACGAACACTGATATAGGGCAGATCTGAACCGCGTTATATTAATTATCGCGAAATTATAGAGACAAAGATCAACACCAAATCTTGGAGCAACCTACTTTAAAATCTCAAAGGCTTGTTGAAATTCAATTCAATAATTAAACTAAAAATTTATTAAATTTGCATAAATGGGTAGTGATTAATGATTTGACATATTAACTTTATTCAGTAATTAAAATCTACGATGGTAACTAATAATTGAATTTATTGAGACAACCCATCTCTCTAGGCCATGGTTTAAATTGTTTAGATAACCTACTTTAAATTGTTTTAAAGTCAATACATTTAGAGAGAGAAAGAAATGGTTTTGATGGATGGTGATAGAGTGTTTTTGTTTAGGAGAAAGAGAGTCCAAATTGGGTGCTACCTAAACTTTTATTACAAAATTAGAGTATTAAAACCCTATGAACTTGTTGTACATTGATCATGGCTTAGAAAGTTGTACATAACTCAATAACGTGACATGCATAAATAGGAAAAAGGATGTAGATATTGGATACGAGGCACGATGTATTGGAATTAACGTACTGTAATTTATATAAACAGCATTTGGTGACCTAGTTTACGTATGATATTTGTCACAATCGCGAGATACAAAATATTCATAGACAAAATTTACTTATTTTATTATTCAAGAACCTTCCAAAAGCTGAAACGTTGACACCTAACAACGACCTTCCAAGTTTATTTTATTTTTATTCTAAACATTAAAAATAATAAATTGTTTTATTAGGAAATAGAATGAGTTCATCAACTAAAACGAGTTAATGAAAAAGAAAAAGAAAGGGTAGATGTTAACCTAGGGGCGGGAAGAACTAGACTAAAAACCGTAAATTAGACCAAAACTGTCCGTTTTAATTCGGTATTAATTTTAATTTTTAAAAAATCATGATTTTATAAATCAGTATCGATTTTTAAGAATAAAAAAACGTGAAACTGAAACCAAGACTGTATGTCAAAAAAAATATAAAATTGAATAAAATCTGACTGAAGTCCTAGTAAAATCTGATATAAATTTTAAAGTTGATTATAAATTTAACTAATTACTTAAAACATAATTTAAATATAATAATAAATATTTTATTATTATATTTTAATCTTTTAAAAATCAATCATACACCTCAAAATTGCGGGACCCACTGTGTGATTCAAGCATTAAAATAATCCTCAATGATTCTTACTTCGTGGACCCCATTCCTTCCCAATTTTGCCAAGCTGGCAATTACCTGTCACATAAATACATACTTTTTTTTTTAATTTTCGGCAAAATAATTAAAAAAAAGAGAGTGGGTCAAAGTTGAGGGACGACATCACGACAATGTAAGGCTCCCACGTCAATTAATATTTCTACTGGGGATTAAGGAAATTAATATGTTATTTAATTAAAAAAATCTGTTAATTACGACAGTTCTGGTTCTTGTCTATTCGTCCAAGCTGGCTGTCCTTTTAACGCGGTGGAAAAGTTTTGTCGCATTATATATCAGCCTCTCTTTCTTCTTCTATGGTTAGCAGATGCTAAGGATCCAATTCCTTCTCTCTGCGTCTGCTTCTAGCTTCTTCGTCTTCGTTTTCTGTTCTTCTTTTCTCTGTTCTCAAGGAAGAAAAGCTAATCCTCCGGGAGAAGCTACGAATAAATAAGCATAATTCTTAAGAAATCGAGAGTCATCCAGAAGAAAATGCCGTCATTGGAGGACGAGTTCTTTCCGTCTACGCCGGGAAAGTTCAAGATCGACCGGAGCCACGCCATGAGCCGCCAGTTCCACCGCTTCTTCGCCTCTACCAGTACCATGTTCTTGTGGGCGCTCTTTCTCGTTGCTTTGACTGCCTCATATTTGAGCTTCCAGAGCTTTGTTGATTCCAGCAGCCGGTACTTCACCGCCTCTTGGGGCAGTATCCAGTGGGAAAAACAGGTGAGAAAATCCTCTCAGATCAACCGCGCCGGCGAAATATCGGTTCTCGTCACCGGCGCCGCTGGTTTCGTAGGAACTCAGGTCTCTCTTGCTCTCAAGAAACGTGGCGACGGCGTCGTTGGAATTGATAACTTCAATAACTACTACGATCCATCGCTGAAGAAGGCAAGGAAGAATCTTCTCGGAAATCACGGCATCATCGTCGTCGACGGAGATATAAACGATTTCCGGCTGTTAAACAAGCTTTTCGACATCGTCGCTTTCACCCACGTCATGCATTTAGCGGCCCAGGCCGGGGTCCGATACGCAATGGAGAATCCAAACTCCTACGTCCATAGCAACATCGCCGGTCTGGTTAATCTCCTCGAGGTCTGCAAATCGGCGAATCCTCAGCCGTCGATCGTTTGGGCTTCATCCAGCTCCGTTTACGGTCTAAACGAGAAAGTTCCTTTCTCCGAATCGGACCGAACAGATCAGCCGGCCAGCCTCTACGCCGCGACGAAGAAGGCCGGAGAAGAAATCACCCACACATATAACCACATCTACGGGTTATCAATAACCGGGCTAAGATTCTTCACCGTATACGGTCCGTGGGGCAGACCCGACATGGCGTACTTCTCTTTCACCCGAAATATTCTGCAAGGCAAGCCGATCACAGTTTACCGGGGCAAAAGCCGGGTCGACTTGGCCCGTGATTTTACGTACATCGACGATATAGTAAAAGGGTGTCTAGGCTCTCTGGATACATCCGGCAAGAGTACCGGGTCAGGCGGGAAGAAAACCGGACCAGCGCCGTACCGGATATTCAACCTGGGCAACACTTCGCCGGTGACGGTTACGACGCTGGTGGACTTATTAGAAAGGCATTTGAAAATAAAGGCGAAGAAGAACATCGTGGAAATGCCCGGAAACGGCGACGTTCCGTTCACACACGCGAACATAAGCGACGCCCGGAGAGAATTCGGGTACAAACCGACGACCGATCTGGAAACAGGGTTGAAGAAGTTTGTGAAATGGTATTTGTCTTATTACGGGTACAAGCCTATTAGCAGATCCAACCTGTAAATTAGATTATTTTTCCTTTTTAATTTTGTTTATGATTTTCTTTCCCTAGAAAGTGACGAAAGAAAATTGGAAGAGAGAGAAAAATGGTGGAAGTGCCATCTGGCAAAGGATCCTCCGTTAATTTTGTTGTGTATAAATCGTAACATTTCCAAGGAATTGACTGATTTGTCTTTGCCATCTTTGCGATCATATGGTCAAAATCCGCAGGAGACACGAGTAAATAAAATGAAAAGAGAGGGTATTGTGGTAAAAGATGGAAATAATTGATGAGACTCAAGAAGAAGACAGCCAAGAGGGAATAAGGATGGGTGGGGACGTGATCCTGCTGTCTATCTTTCTTCTGCCGACACTCTTTCATCAATGGGCCGTATGTTGGGCTTTTTCTTTAGGCCCATGTATAAAAAATAAACTTTAAAAGGAAAAAACATGTAGATTTGAGAAGTAAAATATTAGACTTACATTCTCAACATATTTTTTTATTATATAAATTGACATGTCGAACTATTATCGATACAATAACTATTTTAATTATTTATCATGGTCGAACTCATTTTGGCCAAGCCCATTGCTTAGGTCTTTTCTTTTCTTTTTTTTTCTAAGTACAAAATTTCTATTTAGCTCGTAAAAGTTTCTTGGCCACAAGAGTTACGTAGCTTACTCGTTACTCGGTGTAGAATTTAAGACCCGTTTCGATAATTTGAATTATGACTCGTTAATCAGGCGGTAGCAATTCGTTTAGAGATCCAAGGTGGAGAATGGAAAGACGGGTTTGTACAAATGGATGGAGAGCCATGAAACAGCCTTGAAGGAATTCTCCACATTTGTGAGTACAAGAGGGTGCCTTTTCAGTCATTGATGATTAATGGAGAGTAGCATTTTACCTTTAGATTGTTTCTCATTGTATAGCTTTTTGCAGATATTCATCTATAAATTACGGGCTAGTTTAGATTACTGGCTAGTTCAAATTCTGAGCCACTAATTAATAGATTTTAAATTAACTTTTTTAACACCTCAAATATTCCATATTGTTGTATAGATTATCTGAAGATTGTCGAGTCACCCGCCAAATTCAGCGCGTATTCTATTTCGAATCCAAGAGTTTTAATTTGATTTCTAACTAGTCCGACCATTTCCCTTTTGTTTTTAAACGGACCGGAATTGTAAATTAGACCGGAATCGTCGTTTTAATTCGGTATTTGTTTTAATTTAAAAAAATTATATATTTTATGAACCAGTGCCGATTTTTAGGATAAAAAATCGTGAAATCGGAACCAGAACAGTTGATCAAAAAAGTTCTAAAATTGAGTAAAATTCGACTCAAACCTTAATAAAATATAATATAAATCATAAAACCTAAAATTAGTTATAAACTCGCTCAATTACTTAACATCGATTCAAATATAATAAAACTCGCTCAATTACTTAACATCGATTCAAATATAATAAAAAAAATATTTTATTATTATATTTTATTTTTTAAAATTTTAAATAAAATTAGGTTAAAACTAGAACGAACCAAAATCGTTCTAAAAAANAATATGCATCGTATGTTAGGTTTTTCGTAGTAATTATTGGTTTTAAGTGATCCAAAATTTTTGTTTGAAATCTAGTTTCGTTCTATGCATTAATTATCGGCCTTTTTACCTCCTTTAGAATTGTAAATGAACAATCTCGTAGCCACATTTGATCAGTGAGGTTGCATTTAAGATTCCTGAACTACCTTGATAAAAAATGCTATGCATAGAGTTCTTGTAGATTAAGTTCTTTGCAAAGTCTTGCTTACTCTGTCAAGTTTGGACCCATTTTCTCAAAAACCATTTTGAATAAACAAATCACGTGCTGGTTGCATTGTTTAACATAGCCAGTTTAAAAGAATGAAACTCATTCCAGATTGCAAAAAACCAGAGGACAATCCAGAAGATGGAGAGACTTCTATGTCTCTATTCTAAGCGCATTGCTCTGCCATCTTTCTAGATATGATTTAAATGAGTATGCAATGTTCCTAAATAAATTCTATAGTCACACTCATGGTGGAAACTTGAACATTTAGTCAGTAGTAAAAAAATAATAGTAAATTTGAGTTATCCTCTTTTGATCAGAATATTGAAGTTGAATTTTTTTGGACATTTGACTAAGCTTAATATGTTATTGTGTCACTACTTGAATAACTTTATTCTGAGTGAACTGGCTGAGAGGTTTCGATCGAGATTGCTATTATAACTTGTTTAGCTCCGTGTTGTTTAGTTGAATACTTTAACAGCTTGCTATTATAACGTATTTAGCTTCGTGTTATTTAGTTGAATACTTTAACAGCTTTGGTTTCATTTTCTTGTTGACAGGGTTTTGATGAATACATGAATTTAGTTTTGGAGGATGCTGAGGAAGTGAACGTGAAGAAGAAGACCAGAAAGTCGTTGGGTTCGTTAGTTTCATCACTTTATTGTCTTGCTTTCCATTTTCGTTCATCTTCAATTTATTTCATAGTTTATTCCAATTATTCAGGGAGGATATTACTAAAAGGTGACAATATAACTCTGATGATGAACACGTGAGTGAAGTGTAGCAATCATGCGTATTCTCCCTTCTTTCTTGGTATTTCTTTTGCGTTCCCTTTCTCACAATCACATGAATTGCAGGGGAAAATGAGGATCACATTTCCTATCGTGTAGGGTGACGGTGTTGGCTTCAAGGTGAAATATTTTGTATTTATCTTCTTTGTCTGCTATTTGAATATAATCTGAGTATTGGAATGGTTGTCCTACTGTGAAAGAGTAATCTTAGGATGCTCAAAAGAGAAGGTTACCAGCTTCAAATATTTAAGTTGTCAGCTCTTGCAAGTTTCTTTGATCGAATAGCATTGAATCAGTCGGAAATCTTGAAACCAGAGCTACAGATTATGCAATTTACTCTGTTACATCTTCGTTTCTTCATAGTTCTTATCTTTGGTTTTTCTGTTGTAGCTGGGGAGAATCAAATTGATTTGGAAAGCTCAACTAATCTCCTTCTTAATTATTACAAAAGATACACAATTTAAAAGGCAAAATGAATTTTAAACTAACTAGATTTGTCCAAATTTGATTTTGCATGGGGACAAAATAAATTTCTGAGTCTATTTTCCTATTTTGCTCGGTTTTTTTTAAAGTCTGTTTTTTCTGAATTAGATGTACTCTATATGGATTCGATTTTAGTCTCGATTTGGTTTTGGTTTAGGCTAGATTGGAGCAGTATTTGTTTGACTATGTGCATAGTAATTATAATTGTAGTAGAGTCGAACATGGTCTAGTTTGTTTCCATTGCAAAGCTCTTCATAGAGTCACCTCCGCCGGCCTCGAAGTCGAAAGATCAATCTCAAGGATGCAACAATGGCGGTCCAGCCTCAGAAAATAGGTCTCATATAATACAGACAAGGAACGTTGATGATATTTTGTATTGGATTGAATTTCTCGACAGCCGCCAATTTGGAATGAATTTCTTTCATTTCCATACTTTTTTTGACATTCTGCAATAATGTTACCCAAATTATGACGTCGTTTTATGCCACACGTCGTTTAATTGGCCATCGTTATCAAATATAAATCATAGAGCCTTGTTGGAAAATATTTACTGAGGGAGAATTCAGCAGAAACTTGAATCACGACCACCATATTAGACCAGTACAAGTTCGTCGATTTACTTCTCTATATATTCTTGTCTTTCTGTCGATCTCAGTGCATCGATGGAGATGGAGAAGACGACTGCGATTTTTCTTGCTGTGTTTCTTATTTGCAGTTTCGGAACCTCAGAATCCAGCAATGGTAGCTCGATAGATCGATTTCAGTCAGTTCTTGTAATTCAGCTCTGGTTTTTTTTTTATAATCTGGGTGTTTGTTGTTTGCTTTTGCAGATTTTTCTTACATGAAATCAGTGTCTAATGCTACTGATTTACCGCCTGAAGAATCATACGATTACATAATCGTCGGCGGAGGAACCGCCGGCTGTCCTTTGGCGGCGACCTTGTCAGAGAAATACCAAGTTCTAGTCCTCGAGAGGGGCGGCGACCCAACTACGTATCCTCAGGTTTTGAGTCTAGCCGGAGCATTCACCAGCCTCACCGAAGAAGACGACGGGAAAACGCCGGCGCAGAGATTCACGGCGGAGGACGGCGTCGATATGCTCAGAGGACGGATTCTGGGCGGAAGCAGTATGATAAATTTTGCCTTTTATTCAAGAGCGCACGAAAAGTTTTACGAAGAATCTGGTATCAAATGGGACATGAAATTGGTGGAGAGAGCTTATGAATGGGTTGAAGAAACAGTGGCTTTTCAGTCCAGTTTGGGAAAATGGCAACGTCTTTTCACGGAGGTTCTGGCCGAGGCCGGAGTTGGACCTTTTAACGGGCTTACCATGAAGCATCTCGCCGGAGCTAAAATCGGCGCGTCGACTTTCGACGCCGTCGGCAGAAGACACGGGGCAGTTGAGTTTTTGAACAAAGCTAATCTGAAAAATTTGAAAGTTGGAGTTCATGCCACTGTAAATAAAGTCCTCTTCTCCTCTTCCGAATTCTCAGGTGAGCTCATCGGAATCGCCATTTTTGTCAATAGAAAGCTTAAATAATGAAAGGGTTGTTTATTTGCAGGTGTATCTGCAAACGGAGTCGAGTACGTGGATTCAAACGGAAAGATACACAGAGCAACCGTACGCGGCGGAGGAGAGGTTATACTCAGCGCCGGAGCAATCGGAAGTCCTCAGCTCCTCCTACTAAGTGGAATCGGCTCAAAATCTTATCTTTCCTCCATGAGCATCCCGGTCGTTCTCGACCACCCTGACGTCGCCGAATTCATGGCCGACAATCCACGAAACGGCCTTCACCTGGCGGCGCCGTTCGATCTTGACCCTACGTACGCTCAGGTCACCGGAATAACTCGAGAAAACAATATCTTCCAATCAATATCATATCCTCTGCCATATTCGACCATAAATCCTCCTTTCGGTCTTTATCCAAGCGAATCTTCTTCTTTAGTTCTGAACATGATAACCATTGCCGAGAAATTCATCGACGTCGAATCATACGGTTCTCTCCGGCTGACTTCCAGTATCGACGTCGGAGAGAGCCCGGCCGTTCGATTTAATTACTTCTCAAACCCGAATGATCTCGCCCGATGCGTCAAGGGGGTGAGGAAGGTCGGGGACATCCTAAACACGCCGACGATGAATAAACTGAAATCGAAGGGTTTTGAGGGCGGCCGGAGCATTACTTATCTGGGGAAGTCTCCGCCGGAAAATATGTCCGACACCGCCGCCGTGGAAAAGTACTGTAAGGAGACGATCACCACTTTCTGGCACTACCACGGCGGTTGTCTGGTGGGGAAGGTAGTGGATGGGGATTTCAAAGTCACCGGCGTTGGCGGTCTCCGAGTAATCGACGGCTCAACTTTGACGGTTTCTCCCGGAACAAATCCTCAGGCCACCCTGATGATGATCGGCCGGTGAGTTCTTCTCTCATCTGAAAGTTTAAAACTTTTTCGTCTGAAAATTCTACCCTAAAAACTGCGTCGAAACAGGTACATGGGATCGAAGATGTTGCAGGAGAGATCGGAAAGTTCAAATGACAACAAGGAACTGTAGAAGTTGATCGGAATTCTACGATGACGGCGGAGTCAGGCGGCGACCTTTAGTTGCAATTTGACGTACTTGCCACGAGACATATTATGGTCGTGTTAGATGTCACGTAGATGGCTAGGATTGACTACATTATTGTTGAGAAAATACAGAGAATAATCAGCGCCAGCTTGAAAAAAATAGAAATCAAAATTAAAATTTTGAATTTGTTTTAATTGAAATTCAAATTCGACTTTGTAAAATTCACTCATGCCTATGAGGTTATGAACAATGAAATTTAATTAAAATTTAATTATTTTTCATAAATTTTAAATTAAATCAATTAACTAACTCAAATTATTTATAAAAATTAAATATAAGAATAATAGTAGACTTACTTTTTTAGTATATTTTTGTAATTAATTATATGACAAAAATGAAGTTGGTCCCAAAATTTGAAAAATCTCAGAGTTGACGTATCCATCCATAAATCAAACTTTAGCATTAAATTTGTCAAGAGAGAGTCACATTCATATGCAAAAAGAATTCAATTTTACACCTCTCAATCTCTATCTCAACTTGGAAAACTCCAACCCTGCAAATTACAAGAGGTCGTCTACTAGCTCTCTTGTTAGTAGATGGCGATTCTCCGATAATCGTAACCCTCGAGCGATGTTCTTCGTCGAATATTTCAAACACTATAAATCTCAACTTCGATTCAACATGCACGAGGAAAAAACCCAGAAGAAATAAAGCAATATCTTAACCGGAAAACACTGCTGTCCAATTAGAAACTAGATTTCAACAGCTAGGATGGAGATAGCTACTGAGAAAAAGGTAGAGAATAATCAGTCGTATCCTTGAACAAAAATTTACAAGTATACCCATTACTTCAAATCTTCAAAAAAGAGAGAAAGAAACAGAATCTTACTCTACCAAGTTTCTCAATGGATTAAATGGAGTTTAGTGGCCATCTCTTCTTTCTAAAATCTTCAAAAATCACGCTATATGACTATCCGGACTTGAGAGTATTGCTCAACCTGCACAATCAAGTTACAGATAAAAGGTACAGATACAGAGAGAACAATCCTCACTTGGTGTTTAAATGTTCGTTAAAGTGATCTTCGGATGAAGCAAGTTCTTTGAATATGCTTGTTTATCTTCCAATACATGTTATTTGTTTTATTGTCTTGTTCTTGATTATTTTATTGTCCTATTACACTGTAACTAAAAACTCATGAATTTTCCTCAAACTTAGTTCATGGAATAGCCTTAAAGTACTTACCAATCCAAACCCTCAAAGAGACCTTCTCCTTTTATAGCAGAAGTTTTAAAAATGGACCATTGTCGGTTTTTTATCTTGTGCAACTCCAAGGCCTCAGTTACTGCAGCATCGTCGAGCGCACCAGGAAGGTCCTGTGAGAGTAAAAGGATGATTTTAACAAGGGGTGGAAACTGTAATAAGATCCAGCAAGCAAAAGTATAAGGCCAAAACAGAAGATTATTTTATATTATCTATAAAAAAACCTCTTTTGCCATAGCAAATTATCCAGTGACAAAGGAACAAAGCAAATACAAAAGAGATTGATCACAGTGACCTGCTTATTTGCAAAAATGAGGGCAACAGCACCCTTCAACTCTTCTTCCTGCCAAATGTAGTATTATTAGACCGGATTTTAGTAAATTATGCTGGAAAGAATGAAACAAAAAATGAACCCAAGATATCTTTTCATTAAGTTACTATCAGGTAAAAAACTTGAAGTTACTATTGATTGAAATTGGTTGGCTACAAAACAAACCAAAGGAAGAGCTCTTCCAAAATCTAAAAGTAGTCACCAAACAATCAATAAGAAGCGATATTTCAAAATTTGCAATCATTAAACTTTGTGGCAAAGTAACGTGAAATTATCATGACCTCAAAATCTCATAATCCCTGGTAGCATGTAAAGACTCAATTTCACCTCTAAGATTGCATGAAACTCCTCTTTAGCAATGACCAGCCTATCAGTATCACTTGAATCAACAACATATATTACTGCTTGTGTATTTGGAAAGTAGCATCTCCAGTATGGTCTGCGCCCCAAAATCAAATTAGTTCTACACCAGATGAAACTTTCCTACAATACCAGAAACTTGCATGCTCAACTTAAACAAACAAAAGCAGTGAGAACTGAAACGTCACCTGATGCTCGTTTGTCCACCTGTACCACCACAAAAAAGACGTTAAGTCACATTTATCTTCGAAACAAGGCAAAGAAAACTAAAATTTATCATGCACAACTTAACCATTTAGCAAGTGAACGATTAATATAGGCAACACATTCAAAAAACGGAATATTATAATCTCTCATGTCATTTCAATTAATCCAAAAACTCACCTTGATGCACATCGGAGTGATCCACAACAATCCAAACTATGAGTCCATTTAGACACCAAGCATTTTTAAGCAATAATGTTGCCAGACAATAATTAATTTCATTTTCCACCCGGTGATAACGATATAATATTAGATATAAAGTGAAGAACTACATCCCATGACATAGTTACAGGCATACCAAGATCCCACACTTGGAACTTGATGTTATTGTACTGCACCGTTTCAACATTAAATCCAATTGCTGCATCGAAAAGAAAAAAGGGACATTATTCAGGGAGATTTTCAAAACCATAAACATGACTCTCAAAGCAAAGGAAATTTTGGTATTAAACTTAAGCTACATATTGCACATGTCTCATCAAATACTCTTGCAAAATACATTTTTCATTCCCCGAAAAAGTACAGAAAATTTTCCTCTCAATTCTACCAATAGCCAGCCAAACACAAAAAGAAAACAGGGTAAGATAACTAACTTGGAATGGTAGAGACGACCTCCCCCATTTGAAGCCGATCTGCAAAATAGTTCATGCGGAAAAACTGAATTATACCCAATTTTACGAAATAATATGAAGAAAACCAATCGCGTCGAAAAATATAAGCACAATTAGAAGAAACCCTACAGAGAATTGTGGTTTTTCCGGCATTATCAAGGCCAAGGACGAGGATCCGAGCTTCTCTGTTGCCGAAAAGCGACGAAAACATTCGAGTAAACAATATTCCCATGGTTCGATTCGGTAAGAAATAGAAATCAATAGTATGATCTCAGAAGCAGAACCCTGTAATTCCCTGAAAACCCCCAGAAAGTATTAGAATTTCTGACAAGTATCCGAGACAGTAGACCAAAAAATATGCCCGGGAAAAGACGAGGGTCTGCAGAATCCGAGGAATGCAGAGCAAACGGAGGCTTAACCTCCAAGCTATTCTCTTCTACCGGAATGGGATCTGAACTGGAGGAGAAAAGGGAGAGAGGAGGAAGAAGCACGTTTTAACGCATTTGTCTTCTTTCTTTCCCACCATTTCAGATCCCATAAGAGTTCCTAAGTAGCGTAAATTATACTTTAATTTCATTTTTTATAATTTTTTTTCTAAAATAACACTAGTTATAATAATTCCAAATATGATTTCCCTTGTAAAAAAGAGTAAAAAAATCTTCAAAATCCTGAACTATTAGAAAATAGTTCAAAAAATACCAAACTTATGCATCTCAGATCTAGCAAACGATCACGAGAGTTCTATGAAACTATTAAACTCGACCCTACATATGATACCAAGATGTCTGTACAAGGGTTATTAGATGACATGTATGCATATTGATTGATTATCTCCGATGAAGACTCGATAAAGTTGTTTATTACGTTCGAGAGGATTGACTTGTGATTATTGTGAGATGCATGGACCATATGTAGAGTCAATAGTGCGTTTGTTATACGCCAACTTTAGTGGAGTTGGCCGAATTGTCAGTGAGAGGACTTACATATTTGGCACCAGCGATACATACTACCATCCATCACAATCGTCTTAGTTCATTAGAGATGACTATGGAGTAACAATTCTCCGATTGATTCTAGATGACGACGATGTTGATGTCTTTTAAATATCTGTTTTTAAAGGATCTGACATTGAATGCGAGGATTATTCAAAACATCATCAGTCACACTCTCATATCTCGCGACAACTATATTGACTTGGTTAGTTACATGGACATGCATGTTGTATTCCAAATATCAGTTTAACCCGAGGTACATGATATGTGAGGTCCAAAAACTTAGGACGGTTAGGATAGGAGAATCATTTGACGTGCTTCACCTGAAGATGATGAGTCTTGTAGCGGGAAATGAGATATAGTTCCGTGCAGAGTTCTGGACACGATGGACTACCAAGGCCACTGATAACAGTACAACTACGCATGCCATTGCTAAAATTAGGCCTCCATCTCTGTACGTCTTGCTTTTAAGCTACTACAATCGACTCCACGAAGAACACTCCCCGTATTCTCTTGTAGAACACGACCTCGGATCAAATGAACTCTATTTTGAATAGCCAGTGTCAAAATGATAAAGTGGGTGATGAACCGTTACGATCGATGACTAACTTGATCGAAGATTCTTGACATCTTCCTCGCTGATCTCTTGCCCATTTGATTTGATGACGAAAGTAACCAAAATCTCTCCCGCCGCCACTTTCTCAAGCAGTTATGAACATTTAATTAACATTCGGTTCATCACGATAGTTAATCAAAACAAACCTTGCACCATGTAAAAGATACACTTGGGTGTAAACCATGCATAGTTAGTTAGATGATTAATTAATATCCAATCAACTTATGACACATGTAATCTTCTAAAATACATTTCTGCTACAAATAAGTATAACGATAACAAATACTCGTACAACTTTTTGAAGATGTTTACGAGCGATGAATGCCTTGATACGTTTGTGAAGAGCAAGTGTATATTACCATAACGAGTGACGTTGAGATTGAGCGTAGCACTCATCGTAGAGCATTTTATAAAAATCATATTACAAGTTTGGCTTTTCTTATTGGACAAGTAATTATTAATTATTAATTATTAATAATTAATATCCTTGTTCAATTATTAATTATTGGGTTAGAAATGATTGAAAACATATATTTTTATGCATAAAACAATTTTTAAAATAATATCCTTGTTCTGATATTTTGAAAAAATAATTTATTTTTTTAAAATTCATGACAGTTCCTGGCTGCTTCCTTTTTGACCATTTTATATTCTTCACACGCTTTCATTCTTTTCGTCGTCGTCGTCGTCGGCGTCGTCCTTAAATACCAAAAACCCTCGTCGGATCTTCTCAATCACCTCTCAACTCTACTATTTCCTCCGTTTCGTCTCCCAATCACGGCCATGGATAATCTGCTCGGTCGCCTTCGTAAAACTGTGAAAAAGGTTAGGTTTCTGCTCAACTTCAACGTTAAAAAATGGCGTCTGGTCGCCTCCATGATCGCCGGCGGCGGTTCTCTGAGTAAACGCAGGATCAGCTTCAAGGACCGGCCGGGATTGAGAAGTTTCACCGAGGATTTAATCGACCGGGAACGGTGGGCCGGTTCAGGCGGAGATCTTCAGAGGACGGTCAGTTATCCGTCGGAAGATGACGTAGATAAGCGAGCTGAGCAGTTTATCGCCAAATTTTACCGACAGCTTCAGGTTGAGAGGCAGATAAGCTTGGACCTCCATTATTGCAGAGGAAATAGCTTCAAATTCACGTCTCCTTCGTAATGGAGGTTGGATTTTTGCTATGGAGAAACCCCCATTTCTGGTCTGAAAAATCAAATATTGATTCTTTTTTATTCTTATTTGCTGTTCTTTGATGCATATTCAAACACCCTTTTGTTTCTGGGGAACTCTGGATATCGAGATTTAACTTCCGATTTGTTACGAAATTATCAGCTTTTTGAAAAGTTTTCAACCATTTTCGCCTTTGCAATCTTCTCTATTCTTCCTCGCCGGACGATCGAGTGCTCCGCCTCGATTCGACCCATCGACGGCTGCCCTCTTCTCTGCGCCACCGTCGCGCCGTCGTTGCTTGGGGGCTTTGGCTGGTGGTGGGTTTTCTTGGTTCTGTTCATTTCCTGCCTTTTCCCGGAAAATCTACTGTCCCGGCGAAATTGCCGGACGTAATTATTATATGACAATTTAACCTTTAAGTAAAAAATAAGTTAAAAACCAAAACACGACTCTAGATTTTGCGGACGCATCATCGGAAGAACTTTCATCCGAACTAATTTTTTTTTTAATTAAATAAATCTTATTAGAATAACTTAAAATTAATACCACAAAATTACAATAATAAAGTCACTAATTTAATTTTTTTAAATATTATACAATTTACTATATTTTTTTAATATATAAATAAATTTTATTAAAATTACACACAATAATAAAATTTTTATTATAAATTCATAATTAAAGTAACGCACGTAGTTATTATATGGCAATTTAACATTTAAGTAAAAAATATATAATAAATATATTTTCCCATTTCAAAGTGTTAAATAGACGACAAAGCATCGTCTCCTTCATTGTCTGGTCGGAATTCGGATCCTCTCTCTCGCTGCTGTACTTTTCTTCTTCTCTGAAATTCAAGTCTCCCCAGAGTCGTTGTTTTTCATTTTCAATCTGAACCAGTCGTAAGATCTCTTCAGAAAGAAGCCATGGGGGACTATTTGACTTCATTTGGCTCCATCTTGGGCGTTTTCGCTTTTCTTCAGACGTTTCTCCAAATCGCTCTACCCCCGGAGCTCCGAATGGCCGTCGTTAAGTTTCTCTACCGGATTTTCAGCTGCTTCTCCTCCCATTTCTACTTCGACATCACTGAAATCGACGGCGTTAACACCAACGAGCTCTACAACGCAGTGCAGCTCTACCTCAGTTCTTCCGTTTCCATAATCGGTAATCGGCTAACCCTAACCCGCGCCGTCAATTCCACCGGCATTACTTTTGGTTTGTCGAACAACGATCGAATCGTCGACTTCTTTAATGGCGTTTCGGTGCAGTGGGAGCACATCGTTTCGCAGAGGCAAACTCAAACCCTATCGTGGCGGGCGTTTCCGGAGGAGAAAAGAAGGTTTACTCTCAGAATAAAAAAGAAAGACAAGAATCTGATTCTGAGTTCTTATCTGGATTACATTATGGAGAAATCGAACGAAATCAAGAGGATGAATCAAGATCGATTTCTGCACACAAATTCGAGAAATGGCTCGTTAGATTCGAGCGGGTTTCCATGGGATTCTGTTCCGTTTAGGCATCCGAGCACGTTCGATACGCTGGCCATGGATCCACTGAAGAAGAAGGAGCTAATGGAGGATCTGAAAGATTTCGCAAATGGAGAAAATTTTTACCAGAAAACGGGAAGAGCTTGGAAGAGAGGATACCTTCTTTACGGCCCTCCAGGTACTGGAAAATCCAGTTTAATTGCAGCAATGGCGAATTATCTGGGCTATGATATCTATGATCTTGAATTAACAGAGGTTCATAACAACACAGAACTAAGAAAGCTTCTGATGAAAACCAGTCCAAAGTCAATTATCGTGATTGAAGATATAGATTGTTCCTTAAATCTCACAAACAGGGCCAAAACCAGATCAAACAAGTCGATTCCGATGAATTTATGCAACGCAGGACATGGAAGAAAGGGCATGGAAGAAGAAGGAAGCACGATCACCCTCTCGGGTTTGCTCAATTTCACCGATGGGCTGTGGTCTTGCTGTGGAAGTGAGAGGATTTTTGTTTTCACGACGAATCATATCGATAAACTCGATCCAGCTTTGCTCAGAAGTGGGAGAATGGACATGCATATATTCATGAATTATTGTTCTTTCTCAGCTCTGAAGATTCTCTTGAAAAATTATCTGGATTATCAAGTTACTGACATGGTTGAAAAAGTTATGGAAGAATTGGAAGAAATTATAGAGAAAGCTGAGATCACTCCAGCTGATGTAAGTGAGCTTCTGATTAGAAACAGGAGGAACAGGGAAAGGGCAGTGAGAGAATTGCTTGAGGTTTTGAAGGGGAGAACAGATGAGAGAGAACAAAATGGAATCTTGAGAGAGAGAGCTTCACAGAACAAGGAAGAAGAAGAAGAAGAAGAGCAAGAGAAAAGAGAACTACAAAGCAATGGCAAGAAAGAAGGAACTTTTGAGGAAGAAGATGAAACGAGTGGAGAGAAATGAGATGGATTGGGCTCTTTTTCCTTCATTTTCGCTCGATTTTTGGTGGTTTTCTCCGGCTCCGGTGATAAATCCGTGATATATTTTTGCGCTCGATCTTTAGATTTATTGACTTTATACGCACTAATCTCATGATACTAACACCATTTTCTACGCGATGAATTGGGTTGCATGTATTTTCTCGATCGGGATTGCATGAATGGCAGGGCTTTCGTCATTCGATTTGTTCATCCTACCGACAATCCATAGAACGAATCGAAATGTAGGGTAGGGGCGTGCGAAGATGGAACTCAAAAGTTGATAAATTAGTTGGAAAGTTAGGACGCGGAGAAGAGAATGTGTGTTGTGAATCATAAAAGTTCAAATCTTGGTGGGTGAGGGCCACAACGTGCATCTTTATCCTCTTCTATTTTTTATTTTTTATTTTTTTTACATAAAATTTAATTACTTGTTTGACAAATATTTAGAAATATGGACGCTTTTCACCCGAATAATTATACGTTTAACTCTCTAACTCTACACCATTACGCTTCGAATTTAAGAATGAAAAAAGAATCAAATTTTGGTAACAAAATCAATGTTGTCGACTTTGAGCACAGAGTTTGCTTTGGAAGCAAGAATAAACAAACGCATCAACAAGGATTTCGTGGCTGAAAAAGAAGCGAAAAGAAAAGAAAAGCGGTCCATTAAGTTAAAAGCAACAAACTTTTTAATGTTGTCTCTTAACATATGATGTTTATTTTGATGGGGGCATTAAAAAAACTTTGGTCCACACTTGCCCTTTTTTTCGAACGAAAGATAGTGGTAACCAAGAGTAGTGGGTGACATGTTCATTGGGTAGATTCAGGTAATATTGTGAGTGCTCAAACATAGAGGTTGTCCCTTTTTAGTACGGCAGGTTTATCCGGTTTGGTTCGGTTTGTTTTGAACAAGAAGAATGAGAATTAACATTTCCAAGGCTTCCTTGATTTTTTACTCGTTTTGCGAGCACGGTTCGAATTACAAGTTATTTTTGGTCTGGTTCAAGTTATTTAGGTTGTCCCTTTTGGTTCGAATTGCGAGCACGGTTCGAAATTTGGTTTAAAAGTTTATAAACTTGAACCAGACCGTTCGAAGACCAGAATGCTTGAACTACATCAAACTTAGAACCCCATTGGGTCTGCTCCTAGTCATCACTTTATCTCTCCTAGTCATCGCTTTCTCTCTCTATCCACTTTGAATTTGAAACTTCAAAAGACAAACTCCCAAATCACTCAATCATCCTAGTAATAGAGTTTTACATTGCAAGATCGTATATGGCTTCCAGCGTTTTGCAGGTTCTTACAAGCAAAATCAGAATCCCATATTATCAATCTAATGAAAATCACTACATAATGATTTGTATATCTTAAATTACAAGAACAAAAGAATCCTTCTAACCATAGGCATTGTAACTTCAAGGGAAAAAAGACGTCTTCAGCTCCAACATTGGTAATTCGACCGATTTATGTCCCGACCGAATAATGTTTTGTTTTTCGACGCTAAAATGGTGGAGAAATTATCACCACACATCGCGCAAATATCGGCCAGTCATTTGCAGATTTTTTACCATGCTTTCAGCTTTGGAGTTGTCAAGAGACCCCTGAAATTAGAGGGTCATTAAAAAAGTGTCTATAGTTGATAAATGACAATCCAACGGCTGGAATCCACAACAAATATCAGTTCTATGACATAGCCTATGATTGATATTTATAAAACCATTTCATTAAATTCCACAAATAATCAATCTGAATTATTTTACCTGTTCTTGAACAATGGTGTGAAGAGTTCTATGAACATCCCTGGCCATGCTCTTGGCATCACCACAAACATATAAGTACCCTCCTTGAGATATCATGCCCCAGATATCCACGGCCTGCATAAAACGCATTATACTTGACATTATCTACACAATTAAATGCATATGTTCAATGGAGTATATCGCAATTTTTCACCTTCTCCACCATCTTATGCTGCACGTATTCTTTGGCAGGTCCCTCCCTAGAGAAGGCTACTACTAATTCTGAAAGTGCACCCTCTTCGACAAAGTTGGACAATTCTTCTTCGTATATGTAATCCTAAATTAAATAAAAATGTGTGAAGCTAGACAATTTAAGAGCAACCAGCAAAAGAACATCAATGATTATACCAATTAGATACTAACCATTTTGCGATTTCTGCATCCAAAGAACAAAATGGAGGGTCCAAGTTCGACACCAGATTTTTTCAAAGCCAATAGTTCCTGAATATGTAAGCAGTTGCAAAGTTATAGCATACTTGACTATGTTAATTATATGATAAAAATACAATCTCAATCTAACAACTTAAAATTATAAATTATTTCTAATCTAATATGATGAAGATGAAAGGATCAACAGTTTATATTTCTCTCATTGCTTAAACTCATTTAATTTAAAAATAGATAAATAGGCATGATGTTAGAAAGAAAATATGACGGAATTGACCTCCATCTACAAGTTTTATTTCAAGAAAGAAAATAACCCAATAATTTTAAGAAGCTATGAACCTGAAGGAACCCTCTAAAAGGAGCCAGTCCAGTGCCCGGTCCAATCATTATAACAGGCAATTTAGAATCTTTAGGCAGCTTGAAATTAGATTGTCTGACAAATATTGGTGCCCAACTGCAATCGGCGATTTTATCTGAAGGCACGGCATTCTAAACAAAAAGCAACGAAATTAACATACCATCAATACCTTACATGTTCTGCATGTAACATTACGCGATCAGACGTTTGGGTTGATATATTATCTAATTATACCAATCTACCTCAGCAGGCACAGCCGTTCCATCCCACAAGGAATTTTAAGTAGCATAGTCTGCTAGGCCATTGGTTTAACTAATCTGGAACTCATCAACAAATTAAACTGATCTATCTACCATGATAGCCTTACTGAATTGCAATTAAGTACCTTCATCCAAGTAGAACATATTCCTTTGTGGATACGCCCTGTTGGAGTTTTATCATAGACCAGTGCACAAGTAACGTGAATTCGGGATGGAGCCATCCTGTGAAACAATATGGATGCTAAAATTAAACAGACAACGACCTTCAAAAGAAAGAAAATGCATACAATCTTAGGAGAGAAATTTTGATGCTCAGTAAATACTAAACGATGTATGAAAAGGCAACTCATCGGATGATGTCAACAGAAGTATCCTTAGCCGGCATTTACAACCCGGAGATATATATCTATATATTACCTAGGTGATGATGATATTGAGTAATATCTAGGCATCAAGCGCGGGGAAACTGATGCAAAAAAAACACCAAGTGGCGGTTTGGCTGATGGAAATTCAGTCATGACCTCGAGGAGGCTTCTCTGGCTTGCAGTCACCCACTTTGCATATTCATCCTGTGCAACAAAAATCTAACAAGTATAAGGCTTAGGATATCAAATTAAAATTATTTACTATAACAAATTCACAACCTTTCCAGCAGGAGATGCAAGGTGTCTAAGTCTATCAGCCTCAGCGGGATCCGACGCATGTGCTGCTAGGGCAAGTAAGGCTGACTGAAAAACACAAAACATTTACTTTATAATCGTATAAGAACAAAAAAAAATATTAATAAATGAATATTGTATTAAGCAATGGTAGTTTACCTTTTTGGGTGAACTTGTAAGATCTGCATAGCGAGTTAGTGCAGTTCGTAGTGTGCAGGGGGAAAAAGGTGCAGGCATTGAGCCTCCACTTAGGGGGGTGCCATCCTCTTTGTCACTGTGAATAGAGAAATATGTTTCAGGTGAAAAACCCAGCAAGTTCAAAGCCTCCTCCACGACGTCGGCTAAATTATCACAGTATACACCAACATGATCCCCTGTTTCATATCTGATAAAAACAATATATGTATATTAGCGACCATAACTGAAACAGATCATAATTTAAAATTCTGAATAAGAGACTAAGAACAAGAAATTTAGGATTGACACGTACGTCAGCCCTGTGGTGGAAATGTCAAATTCCAAATGCGTGCATGATCGGTCTGACAAGGGAGTATGAAGTTCCCTTTGAGCAGCCACATTAGACCTTCATACAGTAAAAGCATTGTCAATAACTGACCAGGAAAGAAGAAATGTGAGCAAATATAATCCCTTAACAACCTGCAAGGATGTTGAGCATCATGCACAGCATGACCATTAGAGTTACCCCAGTTCCTTTCCATTGTTTCTTTGATCGCTGGGTCACAAAATTCGACTCGATACTCAAGCACAGCTGCAGTATAAGGAGTAGAAACAGTTGTCCCATCATCTTCATCGCGGAGCAACTGATCCAGCTCTGGCCACAACAATTCACGCCTAAAATAGCAAGTGAAGCAACGTAGTAATTAAGATATATACAATTATTAAATTAATTGCAAAGCTTTACCTTCTTGAATTTTTGGTAAGCGAATAAAAAAACCTTCAAATTCAACAGCTTAACCTTCAAGATTGTATGGTAATTCATCATAGAATCATAGTAGGTGATATTCAGTTCCATTTCATATCTCACTAAATTACCAAATTCGATATTAGAAATATTCTTGTGCAGTGGCAAAGAAAAGAAATTGGTACATACATGAGGTGCAAGTAGAAATACAGCAATTACTAAACTTTATCTCTTCTCAGCGACTTATCATTTTGAGATCTTCAGTCATTTAGCAGCAGTGATCTCATATTGTTTTAAAGTTGTTAATAAACAAGGAGATTTGTATGTTCATTTTTAGATATACCAAGCAGTGAAGTCATCCTCAATGCACTGGTCATCATCTCCCAAACCCACTGGGAGAAGCCGCTTACCACCTGCAGCCAAATATCCCAAAAATCATTCAATAACTTCCATCAAATCCATTGCAAAATTATGACAAACACTTGATATAATTATATAAACGTAACTTTTTTCCCATTACTACTTATACCCAATAGCGACGAGTCCGCACAAGCATCTAATTACAATGAATGTGATTCTAACCAAACCGTATAACATTTAGGAGACATCAAATGAAACACCTCAACACAACAAAATAGCAAAACCTACCCTGTTCCAGAAGAAGATCATCCACCACCTTAGCAATCTATTTTCACACAAAATCACAGAGCATTAGTAAGCCAGTTATTCAATTTGCATGTTGACCAAAAGCTAACATAATAAAAGAAAGATGACAAACCTTATTAAAATGCTCATATTGTCGGTTACCCAGGCCAAATACCCCATATTGAAGGCCCTGCAGCCACTCCCCTCTTCCTTTACCCTGAGCTCAACAACATAACCAAAAGTTAGCTCCTCCAACGAAAACAAATTCATTTAGAATCCATTGTCGCCATACAGCAGAAAATGAACAATGGAAGAAAGTTCACCTCGGTAAACCATTTGTAAAACCTAGCAGCATTATCCGTGGGCTCTCCATCTCCATATCTGCACATATAATCCATGAACCCTTGAAAGCTAAAAAAAATACAGCAAGATTCATTGAAGTAAAAAAGGGAGTCTGAAACTTACGTAGCCAGGAAGAACAAACTGATAGTCTCTTTTCTCAATTTCTCCTCGTATTCTTCGTCATCCGCGGCATAATCATCCTACAAGGCGAATTCCGACTTAAAATAAGGGCACTGAAAGGTTTCCAAATTCAATTACAAAAAGGTCAACCTGGACCAAAAAAGGCAAGCTCACCAGATCAACAACTTTGAAAGTCGCTTTTTCGTACCGAGCTTTAGCTTCTTCAGCAAGAGCCTATATCCAGCAACTGTCAGCGAAAACTCATGAAAGCATAAAGGGGCCACAAAAAGGGGAAAATAGCCCTTGCAGGGGCTTCACAATCGAACCTTCGCAAAGCCTTCAGCAGTACCAGTCTGAGTACCGAAGAAGACGGTAACCTTCTTCTTACCGTCGTCGACTTCAGGCTCTAGATCCTTAACAATCAACTGTTTTGGTGGTTCCAGAGGTTTAGATTTCTGAACGTTCCATCTTCTCCAGAAGAAAACCACCACACAGCCAATAAGGACGGCGATCGAGGTGGTCAAGGCCATTACAAACTCCCGATTACCTAATATGACGGAAGCGATTTCCCCGATTCCGTCCACCGAACCATTTGACGACTCCATCTTCCCCCTGATTATAGCAGACATTAATTCAAACGGCGAGATCTTTACAGAGCTAGATTCCGATTGCATACTGCCACAGGCACGCCAAAAACAAACAGACAAATCAACCGATGCCGCAAGATTTCAGCAGGAAATAGATAAAACTAGTCAGCGGATGACAATTCCGATGCAAAATCTAACCGGAGACAGATTCAGATGCTTCCCGTGGAACACTCTCTCTGTCCCTCCTCTCTCTCTTGTTGTCGTTGGTTCGTAGGTAACACCAGAGAGAGAGAGAGAGAGACTAGAGAGAGATTGTGGAGGACGAAGAGAGGAGAAGCGAGAGGGGCTTCATGGGGAGAATGGTGGGATGAAACGTCAACGCCAACCAAACCAGACAAGTCAACTCACCGAACTCCATTGATAACTCTGCGATCTAGTCCATTTCTTACCTCTCTCGTTTATAGAAGCTCGCAAGTCGGTAAAAAAAACCGTAGAAACTAGAAACCCAATCGAACCATTGTTAAGATCTGTCCAACCCGGTTACCGAAAATAGACTAAAATTAGACCAAACCGAAAATTGATTTCATACCCTGCTCAAACCGTAAAAACTCGACTCACGTACAACAAGGTATACATATAATTTTTAAAATTTTATAAACTGAACCAGAACCGAAGCGAAGAGTACGGTTCGATTTGGGTCAGCTCAATTACTTTGAATTTGATGGTCCAATCGCAAAATTATGAATTCAAGGTTTTGTTATTTTTTAATGTATTTTATGGTTTATGTTAATATACGATAAACGAATGACGCAGACGTTGTCCCCGTTGACTAATCACGTCCTATATTATAAAATTGTTAGAACAAGGACTTATGCCAAAATCATTTGGTTTGGTTTGGTCGGTCAATTCGAACCTATAAGGAATGATTAAATTACAATTAGTTTATGTAGTGGCCATAAAGAATATTAAATTCAAGATGTAACGTTTCTTTTTTCATGGATGATTTTGTGACAATTTCATTTGGGTGTGATTGAATATGTCCTTAAAAATCATGTCACATGTTTCATATAGTTTGACCTTATTTAAACTAATAATGATAACTAAATGCTACTCTTTGAATAGCCAAGCATGGCTCTAAATACACACTTGAAAATTTAGAACGGTAAATTTCAATTCTAATTCTATTTTGAAATAAAACCGGACCGCCTTGCCTACCCCTAAATAAGACAGTTGAAGCTATTATTTGTTATAATATCTTTAAGAAAATAAAACCGTTTAAATTTTGAAACTTTGTTAGAGAAGTTGATGGGATTTACGAGGGTTAATTAAGATCCGTGTGCTTAATTAGATTCGTACTTTGCATTCTCCATTCCACCATTTTCATTCTTCCACGAAGAATACCATGAAAACCCTAGAGAAGGATCATCGCTGCGAGGCACCATTTTCTCTCCTAGGAGCTGATCAAGTCTTTGTCAACAAAATTCTAGCCAGAAATTCTTCGGTCGACCGTTTCTCGTCCTCGGTACAATCGTCTCGAGTTCCTTTCGAGTGGGAAATACAACCCGGAAAACCGAAACATCCTCGCACGGAAACTACGTGTAGTTTCACGACAGTTCCCTCTCCTCCGTCCATCCATGGCGACGAAGAATTCTCGAAGCCTCGAGCCTCATCTGCTCGTAAAAGGGTTTTCTTTTGGAAGAAATACTCGATCAAATCTCTCAAGGCTGCCAAGAACGATAAGAATTGTGTAGCGAATGCTCGGAAGACCCCGAGATTTGAGAATTCGGATGATGCATCATTGACACCATCTTCTTCTTCGTCATCGACATCTTCGACGGTCGATCTGGCCAATAGACCGTCAATGATCGAGAGCTTCGCAAAAGGAATAGTACGATATTTGAATTAGGATTGGCAAGTTTCAAATCTAGAACTAAGACTAGAAAAATATGCGCTATGGAATAATGGCGATATCTCGATATCGATGTTCTATGTTTCCGTGTTTTTTTCTCGAGTTTGAATCTAAGATCGAGATCATTATTATATGTTTCCGTGTGTTTTTGTACTAGTTTTGATTTCTGATTTTAGATTCTAAATTGTTCATTCATTCAGTGGACTCTTTGACACATTAGTTCATAACACGGGCGAAGATCTTCAAGACCAGACAATGGGACATGATTTGGCTTGTATACTAAGAAAATTCATGAAAATTAGCGTCATATTGTGACTTATTTTGGGACGAATTTGGGGCAGAAAATCGAACGGATTCGTCGAATAAATATGTCCAAATGTTTTTCATTACTTACCCCCTTTTTTTTTCCAGAGAGTCCAGTAAAAACAGCACCTCGTAGGCTCTGCACTTTGCTCGAAACTTCTTCAACCTTTGCATCTCCTCGCGCCTGAAGTTCAAAAGATTCTTATGTAATTCATGTTTTCGGAAACTGTTTCTGGGAAACGGTTTTGTGATTTTCATTGAAAATGCATTTTATCACAGTTTTCACCAATTATAATCAGCACCTTATAACTCTTCTTGTTGAGGATCATCAACCTTCAATCTTCAAACACGGGTATGTTCTTAACTGTTTCCAAAAACTGTTTTTTTTTCTTTTACTATTATTTCTCAAAAACTGCGTTGACGTAGATGATAGGATGGTCGGGCTCACCATAGTCGGTGACGACGAAACTAAAGGGTGCTGTTTGAAGCAAATTTTCGATCGGAAAAGGTATGCCCCGACATCATTAAGAATGAACCGATCCTCGTCCTCGTCTCCACCAAAATCCGAGTTGCTGTCCCACTCCATTTTCGTTACACGGATTTCTCTGCAAGCCATCAAGCGAAATCCAATAAGAAACCAAACCCAGAAGTAGTTTCAAGATCAAAAGCGTTCGAGGAGAGAATGTCAATATTTATTTTTGGACAAAATAAAAAATAATATAATGTTATATTTTCAAGAAGATGTTAGGTTAGGTGATAAGAACACCCATTTCTGCACAAACAACGTCATTTTTTGGAACTAATATTAGGTATATATTCAACTCTTGTCGATGATAATTATAATTCTAGGCTCGAAAATAAATATCTACACGTGACATGTCTCAACTTTGTGAATAATTTGTTGAATAATTTGTTTAATTTTTGTAGTAATTAAATTTAAAAGTATAGTGCAATTAATTTTGCGGCTCAAAAGATCGTCAATAATGAATACCTTAAACCAAAACTTTAATTTTTAAGGAAAACTTCCATATTATCCACAAAATAATTAATATCTTGATATAATTTATCAAATGTCTCAAAATTTTCGCTTGTTCTGTACACGTTTGATTCATCTGATCGTATTTTTTCTAAAATGAAGTGACGGAAGCAAATGACCTTAAGTAGTGCAAAAAGCATGAAATATTTGACAAAATTTTAACAATGGTTGAACTATTTTTTATGTGCACAATTAGTTTGTTGAAAATAAAATATTCAATATATCAGTTAATTTTAGTTTATTAATTAGCTAGTTATTCAATGCTAAACATAAAATTTACAAATAAATAAATAAATTGTAAGAATTGGATTATGATCATAAGGCATATGTATCTCGTTCGGGAGAGTTTGGTAAAATTTCGTCAAACTTCAAGCATCAAAATTGAAAATAAACATCGAGTTATTTGCATGCGGTATGAATGTTTGTGTATAGTTGTGTAATATAATCATTTGGGTGAATTATTTGCGATTTTTAACTTTCGTATACAAATTGAAAATAATACTCATTTAACGTCAAAATTAAAAAATTATTATTTAATTATCTAAAAAGCACCCTTATTCTCATTTATTTTCATTGATATTTTTAGAATAATGCTAAGTTTGTTATTTTATTTTAAATATTGATTGGTCTAATTAAAGTATGATTATTATATTAAAATTTAAATAATTAATTTAAAAATTATGATTCGACGTATTAAAATATAAAATATGAAGATAATATATTATAAGAAGATTATTATAAATTTATTCTAATTTTTAAGTGAGCTTCTTTTTGAGATTTTGGATCACATTGAATGTGCAGAGTTTGTTGATTTTTTATGCTATAAACGACTATAATGATCATATTTATTTGATTTCGCACCCGTATTATTTAATATATAATCTTTAATTATGTTTAGATTCATAATTTTGATCCTACAAAATTTTGTGAATCTTAATTCAGTTCATATGGGCGATATATAGACGATCTCAAATCTTGGAATAAAATGTTCTACTTAGTTAGTGAAATATTTTGCTTGAAATACAATTTATTTTTCCATGATTCGATAATCAAAGATGTTCATTTAAATCTTAGATGCATACAATATAGGTATTTGAGTTTAAAATTGATAAAATATATCGTTGTTTCACATATCCTAGTAGAACACAATGATCTAATCCGACATTATTGAAATTAACAAATAAAAGGTAGATATCGATACCTTGATAACGTTTTGAGTAGATCCCCCGAGGAATTCGACTAGATGAAACTGGGATGTGTTTAGTTGCTAAAAGTGAATACAGATACACGAACAACTGCATGAAATGATGGACTTGGCTTGATTGTTACGAAGACAATTGGAATAACGATATAACGAGAAAATCGTCCATCGTGATTCTGGGATGAAGAAGTCGAGACTTCTGTAGCCGTTGATATTAAGGGTGGACAAAACAAACCGAAAGCGATGAAGGGATCAAAATCTTTTGGTCTAGTTTTGGTCTGTCTTAAAATTTTAAAATCATAATATATTAATCTGATCTTATTTTATTCCAAAATTGATACTAGATCTTGTCTACCTCCAACTAAAATTCACAACTAATGATGTGATGGATGATGTTGAGGAATGAGCGTTTTTAAATTTTTATCAAATTTTATTTAGCAATTATTATAATGTTATTATCATTTTGATCTAGTTTTTGTTTGTTATTTCATATTTTAATATTAACTATTATATATTTTGTTAAATGTGAATTGATTTTAATTTAAATTTATTTTATAGAAAAAAACAAAGACTGTATGACCGAATTTCAGGTGTAGTTCTGATCATATCTTAATAATTTTCAATTTCAATTTTGATTTTAAAATAAAAATATATTAACGATTCTATTATGTAGGTTCAAAATAGATTATACCTTAACTATTCTATTATGTTTTATAGTTTAATATTATTAAGATTTAGACTATAAAAAACCATTTAAATGATTAATATAAACAAATAATTTTAAATTAAAAAAAGAAAAAGAAAAAAGGGCTACTAGGGTTAGAAATTGATACTTCGGAGCCTGCGTTTTCATCCAAGGATGGGCCCCGCCTTAGATAGAGAGAGAGAGAGAGAGCGAGAGGGCTTTGCATGGTTTGTTAGACTCTGTAAATCTTATATAAGTAGATGCTTGTCATCTCCTTGAGCTTTTCCCAACCGTCTTCTGAGGAATACTGCGCAAGCTTTGGAGGCGGCGGAGATGGCGAACCAAAAGGCCAGTAGCCTCGAGGAGATTAAAAAAGAGACCGTTGATCTGGTATGTCCTTCATCGCTCGCTGCTTCTTCCTCGTTTTATCGTATTCTTGTTCTTGTTTTTGTTTTTGTTCGCCTAGCTTGGCGGAATATGATGTAGATTTTTTTTTTTTAAATCGTGTTGATTTTTAGCCCTTGCTTACTCGGTTTCACGCTTTTCGCTTTTTCTCCTGATTTCCTTCGTTTTCTCCAGAAATTTTTGTTTGAATTCGTTTTCCGGAGAAAATGTAGAACATTTTTTTTAGGGTTTTACAAATTGGTGCAGATGGTGTCTAATCGATTCCTTTTTCTTTCGTCTATTTATCTTGTCGTTTCTGAGCTGTGCGAAATTTCAGCCGAGAATCTGCTTATTTTCCGTCTCACCTTACTTAGCACGATGATTGGAGCATAAGCACGTTCGAACGTACAGAATGTACATTCTGGTTTCTATCGTTTCCAACTTTTCTCTCCTCCCAAACGGGCCGTGATAAGCTCAGCATACGATGCGGCCCCGCCTCGCTCTCCTCTCCCTCTCGCCGTATCCTCCCTTTGCTTTTTTTTCGTAATTAAAAGTACCTTCCCATGGTACTTTGGAATTTTCGCAGGTTACAATTTCTTTTTGAAATTTTTTTATATGGTTTCTTAATAATAATATAAAATATCAATAATTAAATTATCTTTAGTACATAAATTTAAAGTTTTAAAATAATTAATAATTTATCTTAATATTAGAGTTAGAAATCAAAAATTTGATCCTCGACAAATGTAAAAAAATCCTATTAAAAAATAATCACGTGTAAGGACTAAAAAAACCTATACATGAATGAAAATATTAAAATAAAATATAAATAATTAAATTATATTTTACTCAAAGTTTCATTGTTTATGTTTATTATTTATTCTATTTACCAGTAATAAATTCTTTAACACAAGACTGTGTCCTTCATTTGTGGGTAAATAGTACAAATCGTTTCGGCTTTTTATATTTGTAAATATTTAAAATTTGTATTCATGATTTGATAATTTCACTACTTCTATCTCTTGGTATTGATCTGTTCAATTCTCCATGATTAATTCCACTAACCATCCTGCACTTGCATACATTAATGCTCTCGTCAAAGATTGTTAAATATGACTGGTATATCTGTGGAATCATGATCAAAGCTAATCTATTTCTTTTTTTTTTCTGTCAATAATATTTCTGAGATATAATCTATTTTAGGCTGCTAAAAAAATTTACTTCTAATTTTGAAGCTTGTTAGGGATTGTAATGTGCTATAGGTCTTCTTTGGAAACTCCCTTGACACAATTTTTTTTATTTGAAATAGAAATGTGCCAAGCAATGTAGATGACAAAAATGTTGTACAGTTTTTCAAGAATATCTTTTTATAGCAAAAAATGTTTGCTAACATTATGAAAAATTGTTTTTAAAAACTATTTTGCGTGTATTATTAAAGACAAGTAAAATAATGAAACTTCTTGTTTTTTAGAAATTAGATAAGCACTAGGAGAGCTTTAGAAACTGTTTTATAAAAGCCTTTTTTGACAATTCTTTTTTGATGGTTTCTTGAATAGTTCTTTAAATACTCTGACTGGCTTATGGTTTGTTTCCCGGACTAGAACATTGCTTTCACTAGTGTCCTTCCTTAGTGATTGATCAAAATGAAATTACACTTGTGTATGAACCTAATTTAAACAATTTAATAAGATCTACTGACAGGGAATAACTTTTCTGGTAATCAATTTATTTGCAGGAGAAAATTCCTATTGATGAAGTGTTTCAGCAACTGCAATGCACCCGAGAAGGATTATCGCATCAGGAGGGAGAAAACCGGCTTCAAATCTTCGGTCCAAACAAACTAGAGGAGAAAAAGGTGCTTGCTTGGCTACTAATCTATTGGGTTTTATTTTGATTTCTGATTTGATTCTAATGCATTTGGAAATTGTGTTTGAATGGACAGGAAAGCAAGTTCCTGAAATTCTTAGGATTCATGTGGAATCCTCTTTCATGGGTGATGGAGGCTGCTGCTATAATGGCAATTGCTTTAGCTAACGGCGGGGGAAAGCCTCCAGATTGGCAGGATTTTCTTGGAATTATTTGCTTGCTGGTTATCAACTCTACCATCAGTTTTATTGAAGAGAATAATGCTGGAAATGCAGCAGCTGCTCTGATGGCAGGTCTTGCACCTAAAACTAAGGTAAGCTCGATTGAATTAGTTTACAAGCTACACTAGGCCAGAGTAAAAGTTCTTCTGACCAAGTTTTGATGGATAAAAGGTGTCGTTGCAATATAAAATTGGGACTACAGTATGTTGATCGATACTTAGCAGACGAGAATTTTAGATTAGTCTACTTTTGTGGTGAGCATGTATGTCATTGCCGTCTTCAATGGAATTCTTCAGTTTGGTATAATCATCTATTTTCACAAGATTAAAAATATTTGGAGTGTTCGAAGATAAAAATATAGCTTTTTTCCTGTTCTGTAATTTCTTAATTACAGAACAGAAGATAAAGAAGATATCTTTGTGTTAGGTCCGATGAACAACTCTTAGTTTAGTAGAACAATAAGGAAGATTTTTAATTATCAGTTCATGAAAGGTAATTTCTATCAAGCTTTCTTGAAGTTCTGGTAAGGCTATATGATGGATCATTGGATGATCTTTGCATCCAATCAGTTTTTGCCTTTTTGGTAGTAAAGGAAACAAATAATATATAAGTAGAAATAGGGAACTATTGATAATTTAATCTTGCGTTCTGGTTGATAATTAAATTCACTGTTTTACATTAGGTTCTTCGGGACGGAAAATGGAGCGAACAAGACGCTGCAATTTTGGTACCAGGAGACGTCATTAGCGTGAAATTGGGGGATATCATCCCAGCCGATGCTCGTCTTCTTGAAGGCGATCCATTAAAAATTGACCAATCTGCCCTCACCGGAGAATCACTTCCAGTGACCAAATATCCCGGGGATGAAGTTTTCTCCGGTTCAACGTGCAAACAAGGAGAGATTGAAGCTGTCGTTATCGCCACTGGGGTTCATACGTTCTTTGGCAAGGCTGCTCATCTCGTTGATAGCACCAACCAAGTTGGCCACTTCCAGAAGGTTCTCACTGCAATCGGGAACTTCTGTATATGTTCTATCGCCGTCGGAATGTTGATAGAACTTATTGTCATGTACCCGATTCAGCACAGACGGTATCGCGATGGAATCGATAATCTTCTTGTTCTTTTGATCGGAGGAATTCCTATTGCCATGCCTACTGTTTTATCTGTTACGATGGCAATTGGGTCCCACAAGCTATCTCAACAGGGAGCAATCACCAAGCGGATGACTGCAATCGAAGAAATGGCTGGCATGGATGTTCTTTGCAGCGACAAAACTGGGACCCTCACTCTTAATCAACTTAGCGTTGATAAGAGTTTAATTGAGGTGTTTTCCAAAGGCGTGGATAAAGAACATGTCATTTTATTAGCGGCTAGGGCCTCGAGGACAGAAAACCAAGATGCTATTGACGCTGTCTTTGTTGGAATGCTTGCTGATCCAAAGGAGGTACACTTTCATAACACAAATGTCTCAAAGAAAGTGTCTTTGTTGCTGACAATATAAGATGATTGTTTTGAGTGCAGGCACGTGCGGGAATTACAGAAGTGCACTTCTTGCCGTTCAATCCTGTTGATAAAAGAACTGCGTTGACTTATGTTGATTTAAATGGAAATTGGCATCGAGCTAGCAAGGGTGCTCCTGAACAAGTATGTTTCACTTCTTATCTCATCTCCCTTGTAGTAGCATATTTTGATTTGATTGCATATGGATGAATTTTTTTTAATTTAATTTTCTTCTTCTTACAGATTCTAGCTCTTTGCAATTGCAAAGAAGACGTGAGGAAAAAAGTTCATAATATAATTGACAAATTTGCTGAACGTGGTCTCCGATCGTTAGCCGTAGCTAGACAGGTTTTAATCATTAGTATTCCCTTTATGATGAGATTTTTGTGTGCTGGAACTCTACTTCAACTAATGCAATAAATTGTGTTTCTTTGAATCTTGCAGGAAGTCCCCGAAAAAAATAAGGAAAGTCTGGGAGCTCCATGGGAGTTTGTTGGTTTATTGCCTCTCTTTGATCCACCAAGACATGACAGTGCAGAGACCATACAAAGAGCTCTTCATCTTGGCGTGAACGTCAAGATGATTACAGGTAAATGGATTCATTTTTATATGAAAGTAGGACAAGGATATGCTTTGGAAGTTAATGTTAGTGTATTTATATGTAGGTGATCAACTTGCCATAGCAAAGGAAACTGGTCGCCGTCTAGGAATGGGAACAAACATGTATCCAAGCGCATCCTTACTTGGCCAACACAAGGACGAAAGCATTGCTGGCCTTCCTGTGGAAGAGCTTATAGAGAAAGCTGATGGATTTGCTGGAGTCTTCCCGGGTTGTTACAACATTAATGTTTTTTTTTTAAAATGCTATGATAACATGATTTTTGATGTCTTTATTTTTAATTTTATGTCTAGAGCACAAATATGAAATTGTTAAGAAGTTGCAAGAGCAAAAACACATATGTGGAATGACCGGAGATGGTGTAAACGATGCTCCTGCTTTGAAGAAAGCAGATATTGGAATTGCTGTTGCTGATGCTACTGATGCGGCACGAAGTGCGTCAGATATCGTTCTTACTGAACCTGGTTTGAGTGTCATCATTAGTGCAGTCCTCACAAGCCGAGCTATTTTTCAAAGAATGAAAAATTATACGGTTGGTCATTTTAATTTTCAATTCTAAGAATGTACATGATAAAATGAATAAACACAGACTCTATTTTAGTTTATTTTTTCATTATTTTTTTTTAAACTTTTCATATCTATGGCGCAATTTAACTACTGAGTTATAAATTGCTTTTTCCCCAGATATACGCAGTCTCCATTACGATCCGTATTGTTGTAAGTACAATATGCTTGCTTCTTATTTAATTATTCTTTACTTTTAATGTTCATGCCTTATTTTTTCATTGTGATTTTACAGTTTGGTTTCATGTTGATCGCCCTCATATGGAAATTTGATTTTTCCCCATTCATGGTTTTAATTATTGCAATTCTAAACGATGGTAAACTACTAAAGAAACTTAGTGTTATATGACTTTTTATTCATGAAAAGATAACACTAAGAATTCATTTCAATTCTTCTGTAGGTACGATAATGACTATATCGAAGGATAGAGTGAAGCCATCTCCATTGCCAGATAGCTGGAAGTTAAAAGAAATATTTGCTACTGGAATTGTGCTTGGTGGCTATTTGGCATTGATGACTGTCGTATTCTTCTGGTTGATGAAAGACACCGATTTCTTCACGGTTTGTTCTTCTGACTTTATGGATAAGTCAGTTTTATAGAAGTTAGAAGAATACAGATAATACGAAAGGGAGAACCAAAATATCAAGAAAATGTATATGTTACTAGATATGGAGTTTTCATTCTAATGGTATTATCAGTCGTATTAAAGCATGGAATGACATCTTGGTTTGTACTTATGTTATTGTTAGTGTCTTTGATGTTTATTTTAAAATCTATATGTTGATTTATATAATTTTTTTCTTGGGAAATGTGCAGAGTAAATTTGGTGTTAGATCAATTAGGAATAGCCCTGAAGAGATGATGGCTGCTTTATACCTCCAAGTTAGTATAGTTAGCCAGGCCCTTATTTTTGTGACTCGATCTCGTAGCTGGTCATTTGTCGAACGCCCCGGCCTTCTTTTATTGACAGCCTTTTTAATCGCACAACTGGTAAAATTAAACTTCTGCTCTTTTATTTGTTTCTGATTTTGATGATTGTGCGCATGAAGTTTTAGATGTATCTTTGTTCCTTTTTTCCAATTTCTCTAAAATGTTATTTCCCATTGTTCTATTCGAGTAAATTAACAATTTTCTCCCCACTCTCTAAGGATCACTGCTTCTCTCCTTTCCTTTCCTAAATCTCTCTACCTTAGGTTGCAACTATCATATCTGTATACGCTCAGTGGAATTTTGCAAAAATAAAAGGAGTTGGATGGGGTTGGGCTGGTGTCATCTGGCTTTACAGTGTCGTCTTCTACTTTCCACTTGACTTGATGAAGTTTGCTATTCGATATATCTTAAGTGGGAAGGCATGGCTTAACTTGCTTGAAAACAAGGTATATTTTCTTTTATTTCTTTTGGGAATTTTGTTCAGAATCAAGTTCCAATTTTTGAAAAAAAAATGTATCGTTTTGTGTTTCTAACAGACTGCATTCACCACCAAGAAAGACTATGGGAAAGAGGAAAGAGAAGCTCAATGGGCTCTTGCTCAAAGAACCCTCCATGGCCTTCAGCCCCCTCAGACATCATCCGAGCTTTTCCCCGAAAAGAGTGGCTATAGAGAACTTTCGGAGATCGCCGAGCAAGCCAAGCGAAGAGCCGAGATTGCACGGTAAGCTCTAAACCATGAACAACAATTTTCTTTCCATGAAAAATAGAACAAATAATTGATAAGTTCATTATGTTTCGATTTATAGGCTTCGAGAGCTTCGCACGCTCAAGGGGCACGTAGAGTCCGTCGTGAAGCTGAAAGGGCTCGACATCGATACTATCCAACAGCATTACACCGTGTGAAAAATGCAGAGTAAGGCACTCTATTTTTTGGTGTATAGATGATGATGAATGAAGTAGAAAGGAATAAGTTATTCGAGCTAGAACTCAAATCCTATGCCTTTAGTTTATCTTTTTGTTGCGACATCTTTAGAATTTAGTCGTAGAATTGACAATCTTTTTCAGGATCCATTAGAACATAAACCATTGTTTGTGGAAAACATTTGATCGACTCTCTAGAAATAAGACGAGCAATGTTTTTTAACGACGAATATGGTCTAACCTTTTCAATGTTTTCATCGTTTTGAGTCGAATATTGGTGTCCGTCATTTGCTCGACTTCCATGATTCGTGGTATTTTATGTCCAAGGCTTGTTTCTATTCCGATTTTGAGTGTCATTGTTGAGCTTGGACATGACCCACAAGTCCCATGTAACATTAAGACAACGATGATCGATCTCGTAACGAGCAACATTCCCGGCATCAGCCATCATTCCAAGCCTTACTCCATCCATAGCTCTCTCCAAAATTTCCTCCATTAATGGAAAAACACAGGTTGAGAAAAGCTATTTACATTCTCCATGACAAAAGCTAAGTTCCTTGTGCTTATGAAACTAGGAACGAACCGTGATTTTTAATGAAATTGGAACCAGAAGACCTAAATTTCTATAACAAATCTGCGAATTTATTAAGAAGAAAGTAGGACACTCAAAACGTGTTCTTCTCCCCCACAAAGTCTTTCATTTTTCTCAATAAATACTTGTCTGAATTTCAGAAACTGTCCCAACTCCCAACCCATTCTGGTTCTGAAAAAGAAGTTCTAAATTGGAGGAAAATGGGAAAGCAGCTGTGGAAGCCATTGATGCTGTTTGCCATTATTCTTCTGAGCTTCAAAGAGATTAGGGTTCTTGCAAACCCTCAGGTTCCTTGTTATTTCATTTTTGGAGATTCCATCTTTGACAACGGAAATAACAACAACCGTGACACTTCGGCCAAGGCAAATTACCTTCCGTATGGCATTGATTTTCCAAATTCCGTGCCGACGGGGAGATTTTCTAACGGTCGAAATGTGGGGGATTTCCTCGGTATGTTTCATCTAGTTCCCTACCTTCTTTAAGAGAGAGAGACCGATGAAAGAAATCGAAACGTGGAAAACTGAGTTTTTTGAGAGAAAAAAGAATAAAATTTAGAAGAGAGAATAAATTGTGGACTATTCTTTGATTTTTATTTTATTCAGCTACTATTTATAATACAAAGTGACATAAATAATATTAAAAATAAAATTAAATCAAATAGTAATTCTTAGATTATTTACTTCTAAAAATTCTCATAATAATTTTTTGACATTTAATTACTAAAATAACTATAACTTTCTTCACAGTGCTCTGAATGACCTGAAACTTGAATCAGTGAAAACTAGGCATCTGGGGCATAGAAATTCATATGTTACATGTTAAATTTGATGACTGTTTGTCATTCCAAAAGTCAATTACAATCTTTCATTAAAAACTGATAAATTTTTATGATCTTTATTCATTGAGTTTAATACTCAACAAAAGGTAGGGAGAGAGAATTGACTGAAGATGTCAAAAACTTTCGTTTATGGCTTTTGCAGCAGAAATGCTTGGTTTCAAGATTTCCCCGCCTCCATATGCAACAGCAAGTGAGCAAGATATTTTGCAAGGTGTGAATTATGCTTCTGGTGGAGCTGGAATCAGGGATGAAACTGGATCGGCTTTGGTAAACTTCTCCTTCGATTATCCTCCAAAGCCAATTAACTACGATCATCATTCGTTTTTGTTCGTTTCCTTAGAATTCTCATGCATGTTTTTGCATGCAGGGCGACGTGATACCCTTGGACGAACAGCTTCGAAACCATGAACGAGTGATTGTTCGTATAAAACGTTCATTAAGAAGCAGAAATTCAGCAGAAGAATTACTCAACAAATGCATCTATACTATCAATGCTGGGGCCAACGACTATGCCAATAACTATTTATTGCCTCAACTCTACCGATCGAGTCGCTTATTTGCTCCTGAACAATACGCCGTCGTTCTCATTCGACAACTCAAATCTCAGTTAGAGGTCCATTCTCATAACCCTAATCTTCTCTCTCTCTCTCTCTCTCTTCTGTGGAGAAATAAACACGCTTTTTGATTGTAAGCATTGCAGAATCTGTACAGAGACGGAGCAAGAAAAGTTGCAGTTTTTAATCTGGGTTTAATAGGCTGCACTCCATATGCAAGGGCAAACTTTGATACTAATGGCACTTTCTGCCTCGATAGACTCGACAATATTACCAAACTTTTCAATATCAGGCTCGATTCTCTTGTTATGGAGCTGAATGCTGATGATGACTTCTGCGATGCTACGTTCACCTTGATAGACACGAGAGTTTCTTCCTCGACAGGTAAAATTATAAAGAGAACAAATAAAATTGATTAATTTATGCTTCGCACACAGGCTCTAGCTTTTAAAATAATTTGTAATTTTTCATGGTATCAGAGTTAGAGATCATTTGTTCGATACTGAGCAATGACAGAAATCTTTTAAAAAACTCATACGTAAAGAAAAAATGATCAATATGAAGATATAAATTATTAAATTATCTTTTAATTACGAACACGAGCTTTTGAAATAATTGATAATTTATCAAAGATAATAAAAAATTTAAGATTATTGGAGTGAAAGAATCAATCATTTCAAGAGCTTTTATTTTCTGAAGAGATCTTGGTTTTAATGTTCAGGTCAGCTGATAGTAGACCGGCCATGTTGTCCATTAAGGGCTGATGGAATTCTATGTGCACCTCAATCAACTCCATGCCCAAACAGGGACCAATATGCCTTCTTTGATGGAGTCCATCCCACTAGCGCTGCCTCTTTCGCTATTGCTGATAATGCTTACTTTGCCGCCGCTCCTGGTGCGGCCCGTCCTTTTTCCATCAGCCAACTGGCACTTCTTTAGAGAGAGAATTGATGCAAAGAAGGAGAGAGAGAGAGAGGGAGTGATGCAGCTAGGTTAACTTTCTGTTCCTGTTGCTGTTGCATGATCCGAATAAATTATCAATAAAATAAAGTCTTACTCAGCTTAGCCATTATCAATTTAGATGAACTGTTTAAATCTAAGTTATTTGTTCTTTCATGGAACAACCTGCGCAAGTTAGCGATAGGACAATTCGATCCGATTTTCAAGCCATCTTTTTTTCTTTTGATTAGGGTTTCTTTGCATAAAATGTCCACCTCTTGTCGGGGTTCAAATTAAGTTTTTTTTTAATTGTTGGTTGCATGTGAAAGCAGCAATAAAAATCTAAGCTATGGTTGCTCTCTTTCGCTTATGGACGCACACTCTTTTCAAACTTACACTGAAGGAATTGTTTGGCTATGAACATTATTTGCCGACCTTTTTAAACGTAGAGGGGCTAACTTGTAGAGGGGCTGCGTCCCTTGGGATGAACCAGTTCAGTTGTTAGTGCATTTCCTTCATTTGGGTAGTCGTTTTTCTATTTATAGAATGAGAAATTTTTGGGGTATTTATTTTGAGGTACATGTTTGATATGTTAAACTGTAATTAGTCTATTTAAAATATATTTAATATGTTATATTTAAAATAATTATTTATTGTATTAATCACAGTCTGATACATTATCATGTTCAATAAAAAAATATATTAAAATGATAAATATAGGTTGAATACCAAGATTAGACGTTCCAAATCCTACTTGTTACTATATTCGATGACTTCTAATGGACTACTAGAATCACAATAATAATGATAAATAAAGTGAGAGAAGAGACAAAAATCAAGTTTTACCTTCAAGCGAGCAACAGGCACGTAAACAGTATAGTGTTGAAAAAGAGAACTGTTATCACATCTCTGTGTTCTTCCTAACTATATGCAGAAGAAATTAATTCAAAGGCTAAAAATAGCTTTCAAACGAAATGTTCGGATTCGAAGAAGAGGACCTTGTTAGTGGTGCAAGGTTTATGCAGGATTCCCTTTGACGTCTTTCTCGAGCAGTCTTTTTTAGCGTTGTTTGATGCCATTTTTTCGGCATCGTCTCGTTCAATTCCTTGGAATTACTAGGAGATAGTAGAGGTTTTGTTCCCTCCACCACCTGTAGGTCGAAAAACAGAAGATTCGGAAGTTAGTCCTTTCATTCAAGGATTTGAAACTTATAACTTGGTGTCTCACTCACCTTTCTAGCCTTAAGTGCAACATATCGTGCATTCTTGAACCATTTGCTGACCTGAAATTTACAAAACGAGATTCCTCCATTTGAAACTAGAAATGAAAAACATCGTACAAATGCAAAACAGTCATTCTCTGTCAAGACTTGCTTCAAGGGAAAAGAGAAGGAAATGATTCTTCTAAGACCTGAACCGCATGACGGGGAACTCTGATAGATGACTTGTTTTGAAGTTCCTCTTTCACCTCTGTGCCTAGAACTGGAGTCTTTTGCTCACTTTCATAAAGAATAATCAGGGTGCTCGCTGCATCAGACTTCTTCTCTCTCCTCTTTCTTTTTGCAGGACCCCAATCTTCATCTTCACTTGTTCATACATTGAAGCTTCCTTTCCAAACATTTCCTGTTGAAGCATGTCAAGTTCATAATTAAATTTCTAATCTATCTTTCTCCCGCACTTTCCTTTATGTACATGTTGAATGTACATCCAAGGCAAATATGATGAAATATTTGAATTTCAACATGAATTTGAATGCACTCATACGCAACAATGAATCCAAAAAACTGACCAGCTTATGACATTTTATCAATTAAAATTATAGACGGGCACTGACAGAATTATGGTTTATGGTCATACTTGCATCGTATAACTTCCGATAATCAACAGATTGCGCTGTCTCCTCCCGCTAATAACTTCACCTTCAATGAACTCATCGGAATCTAGAGGGCTAAGAACAGAGAGATTTTCATAGTCAATGCCATCCTTTCCAGAAAAGACTTCACCATCTGATGACCAACTCAAGCTAGTAGAGCTGCTCCAGAGATCTGAAGCATTGCCAATATTCTCTATCTGAACATTGTTTTCTTTTCCTTGAGACTTTCTTGAGCAGGACTTTTTATCCTGAAACCTAAAATTAAATTTCTTCTTCAAGGAAATTTGTCCAGTTGTTTAATCTGACTTTTTCTACCACCCAATTCAGAATTCTTCTTGGTCCACAAGGATTTAGCTACTTCCTTTTCTATCAAGAACATTCTGCTGCCCCTTCTGACTTTCAAGGGTTCAATGAACTCACTCCCAGACTCTGTTTCAGAATTTGATTTTTTAGATTCTTGGCCCGCTGCGTTTTTTCTTGGGGCTTCCATATTAACCTCCATTGTCTTACCACTATCATACAACCTAACATATCTAACGAAGCAATTTGGAACCAAAATCAGACGACTGACAAACAGATGAAGATCTAATTACCATTATCATCCAATTTATACTGAAATTTCAATAGGATATCTGAGGCTCCAAGCAGTATTTTATGAGAATTACTGCCATTCTACCAGGTGGAAAAGAGAAAAACCATCCCAAAAGCGAACAGAAACAGTAATTTGTTTCGTTTAATAACAGAGACATGCTTTCGATGGTCTGAAAAATTAAGCGAAGTATATGATAAGAGCATCGAAAAACTGATCGATTAATTGTGCCCAAAATTTCCCAAAACATAGGACCATAACTTGCAAGAAACATCAATAAAACGAATAAATATGCGCAAATACCTAAAAAGAGGAACAACGAAGCCGCAGACCTCAAACTCTAACGATCGAGCTACAAACTAAAAAAAACATTCTCTTCTCGGACGGAACAATCGGCTCAGATTAGGACTTCCAACTCCCCTATCTTCGTCGCACTTCCAGTCGATTCCCATTGAAGATAGAGATACTTCCGGTGCAAATCTCAGCTGAGATCTTCGTCCGGAACTCCAACGAACGAAAACAAAACTTCGAATCCAAGAAAGGAAACTCCAAATTCAGACAATCCAATTCTGCTGCCGCTTGCTGGTGGAGTTGAACCATGCAGTCACATAATTTAGTGCTTGTTTCGAAAGGGCTAGACTTGAATCAAGAACTATATAATTGGAGATTTTTATTTTTACTTTTTCACTAATTATTTATTAAATCATTATTATTTAATAATAGCATCATTAATCCAGTCCATGCCCAAATTAGTCTCTTGATCATCCTATCTTTCGGTCACTAATTATTTATTAACATAATAACTTATCAAATAATAAAATAAATAAATTATTATAACTCTCTAATTTGACTCAATAATGCTCGTGACATGAACATTAAATTATTAAATTATTAAATTATTTGACTCTTTGCTTCACCTTTTCTCGAAGTCAACGAGTGTTCGACCAACTAGCTGCAACTCGACGAATCTCTCTCCCCTCTTTCCTTTTGAGAGTTGACTTTCTACACTAGCGCACGTGTTAGGCTTTTGTTATCCCACGATGCCTTTGTTTTTAAGTAGGTCAACCACCACTTTCCACGACAAAAGAAGTTGATCAAGTTGAACTGATATGATTAAATTTGAACACTTGTGATTTTTTAATCGTGGGTTTCGCATAGTTGAAATATTTTTTCATCTTCTCCATGCTTTAAATATTCCACCTCCATTAGCCTTATCCCTCGTCCTCTCTCATCAAAAACCTCTCTCTCTCTCTCACTCTCTCTGCAACGTCAGTCGACGATGGCCGTTGATCTAGCGGTGTTCTCCCTGCCGGATGATCAAGCGGCGGTGCAAGAAGCGGCGGCCATAGGATTGAAGAGCATGGGAGAGCTAATCAGTATCTTATCGCATCAAATCAATCAGAACAACCTCGATCTCGGCCGCCTCGATTGCTCCGAAATCACCGATGGCACCGTTTCTAAATTCAAGCAAGTCATTTCCATCTTTAACAGGACCGGCCACGCTCGCTTCCGCCGCGGACCGCCGCTTCAACACCATACCCCTCCACATCAACAGAGGAAAGCGGTTCAGGCCAATTCTCCCTCTGTTTCGCCTCCGATCTCCTCAACGACCTCGTCCTTCCCATCGTCTTTCCCCGGAGACGGCAGCGTTTCTGACGGGAGACGAGGACCTTGCGTGTCTTTGCCTCAGGCTCCGGCTCAATCCGCCGGGAAACCACCGCTGCCGTTGGGCAGTCGGAAACGGTGCCTGGATCACGTCGTCTCCTGTGACTTTCCGGGGAAGACTTCATCCTCCGGCCGGTGTCATTGCGCTAAAAAAAGGTATAAATCCCTACCCTTTTACGAACTAAATTGGTACGAATAACAATCTAATCAGATTCATATTAATCTAGGAAATCCAAAGTTAAAAGGACCGTCATGGTGCCGGCGATCAGCTCTAGAATCGCCGATATACCGCCCGACGAGTATTCCTGGAGAAAATACGGCCAAAAGGCGATAAAGGGGTCGCCATATCCACGGTAAGCTTTCCTTCGAAGAACTAAACAAAAAAATAGTCAAAGTCAACTGTCTTCCTCCTCGCCTGTTCATAATCTTGGTCACGATAATTGCAATACAGAGGGCATTACAAGTGCAGCAGCGTGAGAGGCTGTCCAGCTAAGAAACACGTAGAGCGGGCCACAGAAGATCCGTCCGTGCTCATAATAACCTACGAAGCGGAGCACCGTCACCGGCAGACTCCGATTAGCCAAACACGATGAAGGGACTTTCAGCGATCAACGTTCGACGGTGGAGTGTTTTGAACCTCTTTCATCCTAAATTCACAGGCCTCGAGATTATAATCCGAAGGAACGTGGAGGGTACCTGCGGGAATATGATGCCGGAGACTAGCCGGAGAGAAAGGCCGGAGCACCACTGCTACGGCACTGATAAAGAGACGCCAACTCAGAAAGAAACAGACGAAGGCTGTACAGAGAACTCTCTTATTGGATTACCTTTGTTAGTCTCTTATTTATATTTTCTTTTCATCGAACATGGAACATTATAGGACGACATTGAAAATATGTAAAAGGAAAAAAAAAGCTTTGAAAAAAAACAGAACCTGGGCAACGGCGAGGTTGAAGAGAGTTACTTCATCTGGTTCTATATCTATCACCGGCGCTCAATCTCTTCCGGCGTTGGCCCGTTTGACAATTATCCATCTGATGCCTATAATTATGCTCGTTCTGATCAAAGAACTCTCTTCTTGGATAGCCCTTTTTACTTCCTTAAATAGTTTATTAGTCCCTTTTTCATCAATATAAAATTATTGATATAAATTTATAATTTCTTATATCTATTAGTATTTGAAACATCTCAAAATTGAAAATGAAGAAANTTCTTCCATTATCTATCCATTCTAGCCATTCTTTGAGTTCTTGTGATTGGTTCAAAAAAACCTCTCCTTCTCTCTCTAACATAAGCTTCAAGATAAGAGCATCCCATCTTTCTCTCTCTATTCCTAGCGCTGCATATTTTCCATAGAAGAGAAGCTTAAACACAGGAGGGATGTCTTACATTTCAGGTCTCATTCTTTTATGTCTATTTTCAACTGTTTGTTGTTTCAAGATCTCACCCACAGATATCGAGACAGCCTCGAGAGTCACTCTTCCTCCTCGATCCTCCATCCCAGCCAGTGATCGAAGCACCTCCTCGACCAATGTAATCAGTAATCAAAGACCAGATACATGGATTTCTCCTGTCAATTAAAACTTTGTAAGTTTAGCACTACTTGTGTGAAGATTTTCTGTAATTTCAATGCAGGGCCTGTATTTCAGACAAAAAATTGAAGAAAATAGCGAAGTTTACCAGATTGACTATGATGGAGTGGTGACTCATCCCAATCCAGCACCAAAGCATCCCAATTCAGCAGTACATGGAAGGAAGCTACTGTAAGTATGTCAAAGATTTCATCTTCAATTGGTGTCAAGGATATTGATCAAACGGCTGTGATCGACTGAGAGAGTTAGTTGAACCATCACAAATTATTTGCATATTTAGAGAAAGGTTTAGTAATCATAAAGTCAGTATAGCAGTCTGCTTATGAAAAGTTGCAGGTTTTGTAACTTTCGATTCCTACAAACTTCAAAGAAAACTACTTGGTCAAGATTATACGTTCGATTAAGCCAGCGAGACAATAATTTCATCCCCTATGACTCCAAAAAAATTAGTACAATCAGATTCGATCGACTCTATCCAAAAATATTTACTAAAAATGCCTTTAAGTAATCAAAACTTTTACTATAGATGCTTGCAAATAACTTGAACTAGTAATAGCATACTTAATTCACTTCATCTTCGGATAAATAATAAGTAAAACAAAAATCATAATCCAATTGCGGAGGCGATCTATTTCTCATTGAACCTTGATTTGCCAAAGAACTTCAAAATCATGTATTTGCCCATCGGCACAAGTCACCGTGATGTCTAAATGAAACATTACAATTGGAACAGAGCTTCACTAGTTCAAACAAAGGGTTCATAGATCATCTTTATCCTTCTCAATTCCGAGCAGCTTAGCCAACTCACCACTTTGATATGCTTGAACTGTATCTGAAATATTATGTATTATCGTAAATTAGTAAATAAGTTTAAAATGTTTTTCGAAAGCAGTTGAGAACTGCAATTAAATTCCAGAAAAGGAAGAGTAAATTAACATGTACTATCTTATATTTACATAATAAGATTTTTCAAAGTCAGTTGAGAAGTGAAATTAAACTCCAAAAAGGAAGACTAGTTTACCATCTGAGCCTCCAATGTGCTTTCCACCAATGAAAACTTGCGGTACAGTACGCCTTCCAACAATCTTGCCCAAAGCATCTTGGATTTCGTGGCCATCGTCTGAGGAAGATAAATATAATGCGTTAGGTAATTTTATAGACATGAAATTGTGAGGAAAAGATCTCATGTCAGGAAGTAATATTGTATCTTCAAATTTAGGCCATTGGAATTGGGAAAGTATGTATATATGATCTTATTTGAACATTTCAACAAGAAATACATAAAGCACACTGACAGGATTCAAAAACAAGTAACAGCAGATCCAAAAGGCATTGTGAGTAACGATATGTCTCGATAAACATCATTGACTTCTACTATCACCTTATTGTAAATGTTTTAAGGGTTTTTTTTGCTACCATTCTATATATATCGTAGGAAATCTTTAAATAGTAGCAAACATCAAAGTTTAGAAGAAAAATTATCAAAATTCAATTCAACATGCATTCTGTGATTCCAATCTTTATAATACTCGGACAATTTAAAATCTTCAATTCATGCATATTGAATGAATTGAATTGAATAATGGTTGGAATCCAATGAAATAGAGCTACTTGTTGTTTTTCATTTTACGCTTTTCTTTCTTCAGGATAAAAAAGAAAAACCTCTTTCATCAAGCTCAACAACAAAGGGGGCTTGATTCAGCTCCTTGAAAACAGCTTTAGCCTTCTTACAGTACCTGCATTTACAGCATCCAAACCACCACACCCAATCAGAAAATTAAAAATCGGAAACAAGAAATCAGTTACTTTTGCATGTCCAATCTACATAAAATACGTTTCAAATCAAATTTTCGATTGCACAACTGAAAGAAGAAAATAATAAGAAATTGAAAAGAAGAGAGACTCACGGGCAATAAGATTTGGAGAATATGACGATGTTGTGGGAAGAAATGGTCTTCTTCACGAAAGAAGATTTAGATTTTGAAGCCGAACACAGGGAACCTATCAGTAATGTGCTTCCCAAACACAGCCAAAGCATCGCCAATCCTACTCTCGCCATTGCTCGCGAAACGCAACCTATTCTCAAAAAATACCCTCTCGATTTCGACTTAGTTGGAGATCGATCGGAGAGCGAAAGGGGCAGACAGTCTAGCTATGTCGATGGGCCTTGAGCCTTTATATATTGACCCCAATGTGAGCTCGCTATAACGCTATTGGGCTTTAATTTCAATTAATTACAATTATTTCACTAATTAAAACATTATTGTAGTAATTACCATTTTTGTTCTCGTAACAATCTATTTGGTTATGTTTAACCCAACAGATGGATTAGAATCTGTTACTACTCTTCCCTACTCTTGTACTTTACTCGTAGATGCTTCACTTAGGCATTCTCTGGGTCAGCTTTCTTTACTTGGTCAGAATCCTTAAATCAAGAAGAATCGTAATAACAAGTGACTCATACCACTCAACAATAAGATTTGGTTATCAATAATTTTACTATGAGGAGATTTGAACTATGTACTTATATCGTGACACACTTTGTTAAAAGACGCGTACCACAAATTAGAAGAATGGCTGAGCATGATTTGAGATTTTAGAATTTTCCCATTTGCTCATCTCTTGGCTAGAAAACTTGGTACTTGCTTTTGCATTGCAGCTGTTTTTGACCATTTATGGTAACTTAGGGCTAATGTCGGTAGTTTCGGTAGCTTCATTAAGAAATGATCTTTTTAATTTATTTGTTTCTTACTAACATAAATATAGTACTTCTCGTTCATTTCATTCGTCTAATATTGTGTCTACTTCTAGTGGTAATTCTCGTTTTGGACAACCAATTAATAGTATGGATGTCATTGATGAAGAATTGATAGTGATGTTTATTCTTATGAATCTGATAAGAATGAATTCGATATTTATTTAGACACTTGTTATCAACTTCCTCGTGATGATGCATTCGATATTTTGAGTTGGTGAAAAAATAATGTGATAGTGTATCCGATTCTTTCTAAAATGGCACGTGATTTACTAACTCCTCATGTTTCTAATGTAGCTTCCGAGTCTGCTTTTAGTGCAGGTGGACAAGTATTCGACGATCAATGGAGAAATCTTGCACCGGATCTCGTAGAGTCGTTGATATGCTTGAAGGATTAGAGCGATGCAGTTTCAAGAAACCAACAACGAGATGATGAATTAACAGATGAATTCAAAAATTTAGAATTCAAAAATTATTTTATAAAGCGTAGCTTTATGTAATTTTTACACTTTATTTTTTTACATGTAATTTTTTACATTTGTAATTTTTTATATGTAATTTTTTTACCCTTATAGTTTTTAGAATTCATACAATTTAATTTCAATTATATGTCATTTTTTTACAAATAATAAACATTTTTTTGTATGTTAGGCTCGACCGGCTCGGCTTGGGCTCGGCTCGAATAGGCTCAAGCCAAAATTTTGTTAAAAAAGTTCGAGCCGGCTCGGCTCGAAAAGATCGACAGGCTCGAGCCGGCTCGATTGCGGTCTCTAATCGAAACTATCTTCACAATTTATCGTGCAAATCCCATCCCAAAATATTCTTTTATTTTCGCCGATCCATGCAAAATATAGCATAAGTTTCCAACAAAGGGAGAGAAGATACAGTAACCAACAAAGGGAGCACTGGTTAGTCGAGATAATCGAGAAGAGAGCTGCGGAAGTTCTGTTAATGGAGTTTCTTAAGTTTCCATTCTTCTCTTTCTCGTTCTTCTTTTTGCTTCTGAAAATGGTGGTTTTGCTTTGGTGGAGACCCAGAAAAATTGAATCTCATTTCTCCAAACAAGAAATCAGAGGGCCCCCTCATCGGGTTTTCATCGGAAATGTCAAGGAACTCATCGGAATGATGACGTTGGCCTCTTCACAGCCCTTGACTCTCTCCCACAGCGTTCTTCCTCGAGTTCTTCCTTTCTTTCATTACTGGAGAAAAATCTATTGGTATATAATTCCAACTCTTCATCTTCTCCGCCATTTTTTCTGATATTTCAATCTTATTTCAAGAAATTAAACCTCAAAGTAAGTAAATTTGATTCTCATCTTTCGTCGAACACATCAATGGCCAGCAATTGGTCGGAAATGATGGCGGATTCCGGCGAGGTCGAAATCGATGTATTCGAGTGGGTTCCAAACCCGAACCGAAGACGTCGTTTCAAGAACTGTCTTTGGTCGTAGCTATGATGATGGAAAACCCATTTTCAAGCTCCAAGCTCTGCACTAGAGTAAACATTCTACTACTCTTTTCGTTAGGTTTAGAATTACACGAGGTTTTGTACTCTTTTATTACACAAATATAAGTGTCAATCTTATAATAAATTACTTGTATTTATAGAAATTTGACATCTGTGTACGGTAAAGAAAGCAATAAACATTACTCTTAATCACCATTTAGAGACTAAATCAATGTTTAGGTTCAATATTACCACTAAACACTATTAAACTTTTAAAATATAAAATATACGTGCAATAGGGTGGGCGTGCCGGAGTGGTTATCGGGCATGACTAGAAATCATGTGGGCTATGCCCGCGCAGGTTCGAATCCTGCCGCTCACGTTTTAATATTTATTTTCTTTTTATTATATTGCATTTTTATTGAGTCTTACATAGCTGTTAAGAACATAGAGGAAGATGATCCAGAGGTGGAATTTTCATACTCCCGATATGGACCCGGGATTCACAAATTATCTTAATTTTAGTTCATTACGCGAACAGCCCGACAAACTCTCCTCTAAAATGATAAATATCAAGTCTCGACCTCGGAAATTTACAGTAAGAAGTAATGCAACGATGCTTGTCGTCAAGAGCATAATCTAAAAAAGCAACAGAAAACTATATGCACCACAAAAATGATGCTATAAACA
>QAOC01004756.1:1254-33584 GCA_003255005.1 Begonia fuchsioides
AATTATTTTTTCTACCAAATATAGTCAACTCATTTCAAATAACACATTTTTCCTCTTTCAAAAACCACAAAGACCGTATGAAATTTCAAATGAAAAGACAAAGTTGAAATTTTAATTTTAATTTTTTTATTATTTAACAATAATCTTGATTTTATTTATAAAGATTGATATAGTTGGATTTTACACTAAAGCTCTTTTAGTTTATGTCATAGTTTGAATCTAATTCATTTATTCAGATATATATCATTTTTGCAATCATATTTCATTATCCTGCATCAGCGCGCTCATGCTCTTCTTGTGCATGCTCTCGCGCGACCTCCACAACCACGCACCTGTGCGCCCTCGCATTCTTTGTGCTTGCACTACACTTCGACATAGTCCTTGAGTAAACCCTCTTATACTTGCGCCTGCCCTCCACCGTCCTACACTCCATCTGTCAATCAACTCTTGCCAACGTGCCCTCGCGTTGCGCTGACCCTTTTGCGCCTAAACTCCTTTTGACGCCTCTTGATCAAGATGTGCCCCTTGCGCCCCCCTCCACCGCCCCACACTCCTTTCGCCAGCCCTCTTCTGCTAGGCTCCCTACTTCTTTTGCCCGCCCTCCACTGCCCAGTACTACTTGCACCTGTTGGGAAAAAAATCAGATAATTTCTATAACCGAATAACCATAGAAATTATTGATCAGATAATTCCCAGGAAACACTGCTCTTGAGGAGTTGTAAAGAATATGAGAAATTTGCATAGAATAATCTAATTGCATTTTCAAAATATGGACCGAGAAATTGAAACAGAGTGGCTAATCCTATACGATTTAGCAAATTGTAGATGTCTAATCCAGTAAGATAGTGTTCTTCAAAAACAAGACTAGGAATTATCGACTTATATTGAAATTCGGACTAATAAGCATTTTTAGACTTCATGTTTGCAAACAAATGTTTATCAAATACTTCGATTGTGGTCGGTATGTCACTATTTGAAGTCACTTTCTGCCTTTTGTTTTTAGAGTGGGAATTTGATAAAGAAGCCATGATTTTAAAATTTGAACAATTTAGTTAGCAATTAGCCAATTAGTAGAGACTAGATAGTAGAGGCTAGGGGTCGACCAAGAAATAGGAATTACCAGGAAGATCTTTGAGCTCTAGAAGACAAAACAGATAAACTGAGCAATTACCAGGAATTGAAGCGTCACTGCTAAGGGAGGAAGATATCAGTCGTCTCCAGAGTCAAGAACGACGATAAGTTTTATTTGAGAATTGAGATTAGGGTTTGAGTTTCCGTGTTCCGTCTCTGTTTTGTAACTTTAAAAGCAACGCGGTCGACACCTTACATAAGTGGTCAACACCTTCCAAAAGACGTTCTTGCGGTCGATCGTTTTCGTCTAGCGGTCGACACCTTTTATTTGCAGTCTCGATGAGCGGGCCTGGTGGGCTGGCCGGCTCGCGAGCCCGCTCATCGAGCCCAGGCTTGGCGGGCTTGTGATTTGGTATTATTATTATTATTAGCTTTAAAATTTGATTTATTATTAATGAAATTTGAAAAATTAATTATGTATTTTTTGAAGAAACAAAACTTAATTAAAATGGTTGCTAATATTGAAAATACAGCTAGATAACAATTAAATAAACCAATTTTGGACGTAAAATTTGATGCGAATAACATATTAGAATTACCCAAAGAAGATGAACTCACAAACCTTATTATAGATCGATTGAAAAGAATAAGAAAAATTCTAGTTTTTGGATTTTAAATTGATGTCTAAGGATACATTCAAGCTAGTCATTTAGCATACTACAAATGTTCAAATTCAAGTTATTTCGCGGCATAGTGGTATCGTCAATGAGAAAACTAAGTCGATGGTTAAAGACAGAAGATATAGAGAACTCTGAGTATGCCTTAAACGTGTTAGAGAGAAAAAATTCCTCTGTAGAGTCTTTAGCAATGCAGTTCGGTGAGACAACTCTTATAGTTCAATGATGCATCAGAGGATAAAATATAATTTTTCTCTTAAGTGTGTATCTCAAATATAAATAAGCCTTAAACTTGATCTGTATTTGATATTGAGTTGACTGGCAAAGCCTTTATCAAAGACGATATTATTAATGAATTTTGTAGATATAATACTTCACACCAAAATTTCTATGAAGAGGACTAGAATTCATTGTTCTCGTTGGTTCTTTGGAGGTCTAATGTAAAGTCTCTTTTCTCATAGTCATTTAAATCGTCACTTAAATATACAAAAAATATAATCAATATCGATAGAAATATATTTTTCAGAGGCCGAAAACTTGAGTCTAAGTGTAGTGATATGCTGAGTAAAAAACAACACTCGAATTACTCCGAATTCGATTCCTTTGTATTTCTTATCATCAGAAACAATGCGCAGAATGGCGAATTTCTCTGTAAAATAATACCATATTGAACAAGGAGATAGAACAAGTAGGGTTCTAGTTCATGATATTTAGGGCTAAGAATAAAACAAATTATCCACCTCTACCTGTCGTGTCTTTGACTGTAATCGAGGAGTTTCTTTTCATATATTAGACAGGTATGCGTTGAACACCTTCATCTATGTCACAATTTGATGTTCCTATTTAAACTACTATTTATTATTGCTATTTTTTTTCATTTAAAGTTCATTTCTCGAGGCGTTGACGAAGGAGATTAAGCAGCTGTTGGCGTAACTCAAAGGCTGCATTGCGTTACACCTTATCAGCAGGATAATTAAAAGATAAAAAATAAAATAAAAGATTCATCTTCGTTCCAACGACCTTTTTAGAGTATTGTTTAATATTTGCATCGCAAAGTGGAAATTTAAAGTCAAAATATGTTGCTGGGAGGGAAACTGTGAAACTTTTATGTTGTATGATTGTGGCCGAATAAAATGTTGAATATTAAATTCAATAAAGTAAATAATAATAAAAATTTGTGAATTTTTTAATAGATTTTAACTGACTTTTGAAAAGGCAAAGAGTCACTAAATTTAAGGTGTCACTTATGAATTTCTATACTCAAGATGTCTAGTTTCTAATGATTCAAGTTTCAGGTCATTCTAAGTACTGTGAAAGAAGTTATGGTCAGTTTAATAACAAAATATAAAAAATTATTATGAAACTTTTAAAAATAAATAGTGCAAAAATTATTATTTTATTTAATTTAATTTTAATGTAATTTATGAAATTTTGTATTATGAAACTTTTGTATTATATATAGTATCTGAACGAAATGAAAAGTAGATAAGAGTCTATAATTATTTTTTCTATCATATGTTTTTCTTTCTACTCTGTAGAAACTCGGTTTCCAAATTTTCATTTCTTTCATAAGATACTAAGATTTTTACACGGTTCAACAATTTGTCTGCGTACAAGAGATCAATGTCTGTATTGATCGACCACTTAAAGAACAAGTATTATACGAAGAAAAGTTCAAAAGGCAACAAAAGAACAAGCAAAATTGATCAATAATCAACAACAAAAATTACAAAAAAAACATTAGAAATTGAAATTTGATGAGAGATCGAGAAGATTTGATGTAAACCCTAGACTTCTATGGAAGTTTTGGAAGAGTACACCTTCACAGCTTCACCCACGGTAAGAAAAATGTTATTTTCTCCCACCTTCTTATCGAACTCAGCAGCTATAAACTTCTCCATCACTTCCTGGCCTGGATTCGCTATTATAAGCTGTTCGATGAACAAACACGATCAGCTAATTCTTCAGAAAACACTTTCTCAGAAAACTGTTTCTAGTTTTGGAAACAGAAAACAAGAAACCATAAACCAATCTCATAGATTTGATAGTTTTCTTTGATCATAGAAAATTCGCATAAAATAACAGTAAAAACCATGGAGACAAGGTAGGTTTAGTTACATGAACTTCTCTCTTTTGAAGTGTTGAATGTAACCCTTCTAGGGCATGGATTCCACTCGTGTCAATATCTATGACCGCTGCAAAAATCAGACAATGAAAAAATAAAACATAAACAACTGATCTTTAGCTTCGGGAAGAAGGGGACGACAGTGATTATCTTACGTGACATGTCGACAATGACATGCTTGATTGGCAAAGGATTCACTTCTTCGTTTTCTCCTTCATCTCTCAACCATCTCAGAATTCTGCAGAAATTAAATTCAATCATTGGAGAGTTAAAAAATAATCAGATAGAAGAACAGTTGAAGTACCTCTCTTTAACATAGTTTGCATTGGAGAAGTAAATTGCAGAGTCAACCCTAACTATAAGAACTCCTGGAACCCTAGAAGCTCCTTGGTACTGTTGAATATTTCTGTAAAGAGAAATCTTCGGCAGCTTCCCGAGTAGAGCAATTCTGGGTCTCGTCACTTTCAACAGAATCTTGAAGAGGGAAATCGCCACCTATTCAACAAGTATCACCAATTTAAGCATCAATTACACAGTCCCTAAATCTCTTGAACAAAACGCTAATGATTACCGCAATCAAAAGACCGATCTCGACCGAGACGAAAACAACACCAAAGAAAGCTCCGAGGCAAGAGATGAAGTCGAGTTTGTCTATTTTCCATAGAAGAATAGCTGCGTCGATGTCGATAAGACCCAAGACCGCTGTTATTATAATGGAAGCAAGAATGGCGTTGGGGGTGTATTTAAACAGTGGGGTGATGAGTTCCAAAGTAAGAAGCACAACGCAGGCCATCACTATGTTTGAAACTGCGGTTTCACAACCAGCCATGAAATTTACAGCTGAGCGAGAAAACGATCCTGCAACACATTTTACAAGTTACTAAGATTAAAAAAAACGAAAATGGAATTGCCGGTTTTAATCCGATATTAGTTCTTATTTTTAAGAAATCGTGATTTATGGGCCGACGTCGGTTCTTAGGAGTAAAAAACCATGAAACTGGAACTGGATCGTGAGTCAAAAAAGTTTTAAAATCGAATAAAACTTGATCTAAATCCTAATAAAAACTTATATATATTCTAAAGTTGGTTATAAACTCGCCAAATTACTTAAAATCAGATCCAAATATAATAAAAATATATTTTATTATTATATTTTAATTTTTTTTAATATAAAATAAAACAGAGTTAAAATCAAATCGGAACGGAACGAACCAGCCCGTGCGCACCCCTAGTTTGAATGATGGATCGAACCAATTTTTTTACATGATTTCTGGTACTAAAATATGTATAAATTTATGTAAAGTACCTGTAGCTACGTAACATGAGGTCATTGAGCCTAGTATATTCATGGTCCCAAGAGCTACCATTTCTTTGTTTCCGTCGATTTCGTAGTCCTTTAAATCCGCAAATGTTCTTGCAATTGCAACAGCTTCCTTCAAATTTAAATCATTAAAGGGTGTCAATTATTTCATCTTTGACCCAATTCACAGAACTAAAGTCCACCGGAATACACTCACAGTCAATGCTATCAAGCCAGCGACAACACCGATCTGAAGCCCTTTCAAGAGATAGTCGCCATGGAAGTATATTTGATCAAGAGATGGAGGATTTATTCCTTTATCAATATGTTTAACCTAAAAACATCACAGAATTGTTATTTGTCTTCTATTGCAACAAAGTAAAATCGGATAAAGATGATAATCCGAACTTACGATTAGTACACCATGTTTATCTGCTCGTGTAATATAAACCAGAAAAGTGGAGAGAACCACTGAGATCAAAGGAGCAATAGCTGGAACCCAGAAGAGTTTCCTGTTTCTCTTGCCCTTGCAAAACCAAAACATTCACCAATATATAAAATAGATGAAAGATTATGGAAACCACTCCGAGGAAAGAAGTACGAGGTATCAGAATCATACTATGTACTTTGCAAGGAGGAGAAATGCAAGGAAAGACACTCCTATAAGTATGGTCTGCCAATTCCACTGAACAGAAAAGCAAATAAGCATTCAAAGTTAACATCTAAAAATGATATGGAAACCCTATTTCAGTATCTTTACTTTAAGTTATTTTATGAAAGGTTTTGGGAAAATTCATATATTGATTATCATCTAAGTAAAAAAAATGATAAACTACAAAACCAGATTATCCACTTGATATTGTATTTCAAACAAAGAAAAAAGCAGCCAAACGAACTACGTACTCCGTGATGCACGTTAGACCAGACAGAGCGCATAACACTGACTATATCCGTCTTCTTGGTGAACACGATTATGCCGAGTAGCCCTTTCAGCTGTTGGAGAGCTATGGTCACTGCTGCCCCGGCCATGAACCCAACAATGGCAGCGTGGGACAAGAAGTCAATTAAGAATCCCAGCCTATATTCATGTAAAATGACGTTTTAGGAAAAAAAAATGATCCGTCGTAACTCGAGAGAGGTAGATAAAAAATGGGTAGTGATTAGTTTTGAAATTAGTGAGCTTGGAAGACCTGAAAAATCCAAGTGCAAATTCAGTGATTCCAGCGAAAAAGGTGGCAGTGAAAGCGAGTCTTTTGTATTCTTCTGGGTATTTTTTATAGTCTATTTCGGCTTGAAGAAGGGTTCCAAGAAGAAGAGAAACCACGGCCACAGGTCCTATTGCGATATGTCTCGAGCTGCCCATGGCTGCGTAAACCAGTGGTGGAACAAAACTACTATCTGCGTGTGTTCAAAGTAAATATTATAAATATCCCAACCATTGGATCTCATTCTTGGGTTGGTGACTTTGAAATGAAATTAACACTCACATAAACCATTTTCAGCAGGTAGATTCGCAAGCTTTGCATACCCAATATCCTAAAAAAATACAGAAGTAATCATGAATCAGCTTGAAGAAGTTCTTCAAAAGGTAGAAAAAAATCACAAGCTGTTCTAATTTCAGAAGGTTCAGCGATAGAATCTGATAATGAGTAGCTTTGATTAGAGCTCAAAAAACCCTAATCAAGAACCCTTTTGAAATTGTGTTTTACCTGAGGAATACAAAGACTAGCAATGGTGAGGCCACCAATAAGATCGCCTTTGAATTTGCTGAAATTGTACTCTCGTCCCCATTGAAGAATAGGGAAGACGCTTTCAAGGCCAAGCAAGAACTTCTTGGACTTCGGCTTGTTCTTGAAATGGCGCAAAGGTTGATCATGGAAAAAAGTCTCTTTCACGATCCCTTTGAATTCATTCCAAGGGCTTTCCTTGGGAGGCAGCCCTACCTTCGGAATCTCTTCGGTATCTCCGTGTCGATGCAAGGCCGAAGAACTTTTCGTTATCTCGTCCTGCTCGGGCTCGAAATCTGTAATGCGCCCGTGGCTCATATCCAAAGGTTAGCTTGATGTTCCTAACCCAACAAAACAAGAATAAAGTAGAATAAGAGTGAGCATTTAGAGTACGTATTTATAGGAAACAAAAGCTCATTTGGGGTCAACTCTTGAAGCAAAAAATAATGCCTCTTGCGAGATCATCTTTGCATTTGGATTGTTTTCAATCCAAGTTCATATTCGCTGACTTTTATAAACATTAATTGGTATGATCTAACAGGTAAGATCAAGTTGTATTTTTTTTAAATTTTTATTGTCAACCTCCGGAATTGATTAATGGAACTCATTATTCAAATATAGTTCATGATTTCGTTGGATTAATCACACTTAGAACAATGTATTGTAGTTAATAACGTTGGCCAACTTGGAAACTCCGTGTCTCGAGTTATTTTTTAGATTTTTTTAGTCGGTGAATGGTTTAATCTCGAGTTTGACGGTAGATTAGAAAACTACAAAAACGACGTGTTGTTAAGCAAAACTCGTAATCAAAACATAGTGGCCGCCACATCCTTCTATTGTTTTCTTCTGATTTCAATGTCTAGATTGAAGATCGTTTTTTTAGTATTCAATTGGAATTTTAACCTCTATTTCGCAATAGATCTTGATGATGCTTTTGAATTTGATACATTTTCTCATTCTGCATTTCGATTTGTCCGTAGAACTATAGAGATCATCAAACTAAGGGGTTTATGCGCCATACTCTATTGCATCGTGATTTTAAGACTTGTATTATGAACTATAATGCATAAAAACTCGATGTCTCATACAAACAATACATTGTTTTTACACGATTGGTACTTTAGTTTATACATTTACTTTATCGATTTATGATTTAATACTTTCTCGGCAAGATTTTCTTATTTAATTCTGATTTTATTTGGAGTCTATAATTGTTGTCTAGTTCTTATTTTTATTGCATAATATCTATTTGCATTATTTATCGAACCATATCTTACGATTTTGTGATTATTATGTTGACTTTTCTAATTTCATATGGCGATTCTTTTATTTTTATTAGAACCGCAAAAAATACCATAACTTCTAATCGTTGACATATATACCGATCTACTACAAGTGTTGACATATATCATAACTTCTAATCGTTGACATACGAAATACACGAATATGTTTCAAATCAAATAGGCCCTTCAAAATTATAAGATTTGGTGGGACTCAAAATCTAATTGGGTCATGCCGGTTTCTATGCACTTTAGAATTTCAATATGATTAGATTGTTTGGGCTGTTTGTAAGTATATGTTTGAGTGACAAAAGTACTAATTTTCAATAGTGATTTTTATTCTTTGCTCGTGTTTTTTTCTCATCTCAAATATATATATATATATATATATATTTGAGATTATTTCGATGTAAACAAATAACTTATAATCCGTCTCAATCTAACTAAAAAACAATATACTCAACCTCTTTCTCACAACCCTCTTTTTCAAGGTTTAACTATATTTAGTTTATGCCCGCACAGGCTTATCTCAGTTGCTTCAGGGATGACAGAGTTAGTACAATGACCAAGATTCGATGACTTGTGGTCGCAGTGTGGGAGTTGTTGCCTCAAATGTGGGATAGCTCCTTGTGAACGACAGGTCGGCCTCCCATCTTTAGACCGCTGAATCACCGTGATTTAACCTCTTCACAAACTGTCGGGCCGAGGTGTGAGGGTCATGGGAGCGAGGGTTTCGTCTTTTGGTACAACTATATTTAGTTTATTTTTTAATGACACGAATCTTTTCGAAATCTCAAGAGTCACCGCATTCTCTTTATTATCTCTCTTCTTTATATGCCCTTAAAATTAAGGGTGTCATGAGTTTTGGTAGGGTCGGGTTAGTTTTGTTCCGTTTTCAAACAGACTCGTGCAATTATGTTTCGAGAAACAACTTTTTAAACTAGAAATCAACTTCGTCTGGCTATTGAACCATGGGTGAAAAACTGCCGTTCGTGGTTAAGTTAAAAGATTAGTAAAAAATGCTTTGCGACAAAAAATAGCTCGGCAGGCTCGACGAGCCGGCCGAGAACGGGCTCGGCTCGCTCGAGCCGGCTCGTTTGCCGGCTCTATGACATGGTGAGTTTTCTTAAAAAATAGAATTTTTAGACTTGTAGGGCATTGCCCTTTGTTTGCCAGGAACACAGAAACCATCTAGCTCAAAACTATGAAGTCCAGGGGCTAGAGTGCAAATAAAAGAGAAATTAAAATTAGGTTTGAAAAATTAGACTGGAATTGCTAGTTTTAATTCGATCTTCATTTTAATTTCAAAAAAATCGTGATTTATGGGCAACTTCCGGTCTTTATGAGTAAAAAACTGTGAAACTGAAACTAGAATAGTGAATAAAAAGTTCTAAAATTAAATAAAATATGACCAAATATCCAAGATGAATCCTAAAATTGGTTATAAATCTGCCCAATTACTTAAAACTCTACCCGTGCGTTTCAATTCTAGTCTATTTTGAGATAAAACTAGGTCGGCTCATCCCTACCAACAAGTGATGGAGGAGAGGGTGAGGCTGCTACCTTTGTGCAAGCCATCGAGTTCGAACGGCGATCTAGATTATCTTTAGTGAATTGGTAGTTTGGATGTCTTTCTCATCCATTCTTGTGTTGAATGTTAGTGTTTTGTTTGGATGTATATTCAAGATATGCATGGGTCAATTCGAGTCGGTTTTTTATTTAACTAGAACTGACCCAAATACAAAATTAGAATCGATTTTCTATTTGATTTGGATCGGTTGCAATTTTATAATCAAAATAAATTTGATTTTACTATTATTTTTAATCCATAAAGGAATTAAAAGTGTTTTTAATTAGAATTTCCTATTATATTTATTCAAAACATTAAAAAAAAAAAGATAAAAATTATTTTTTTTAAAGATTATATTTTGATTCTCTTAATTTTTTATAGTACCTTTTTTTATGTTGAGGAGCTTAACGACCAAATCTTATTCAAACTAAATAATCTATCTCTTGAACAAATGTTTGGATTTCAATCATCGTCAAAGATCTTTTGGAACTATTTGGAGGATCAGACAGAAACCCTAATACTCTTTCTACACTGATCCAAATTATACGACAAACTAAAAGAAGATCAATGAATCAAATATTTTTCGTAGTTTTTGAATGTTAAAAGAAAATTAATTATTATTTGAAATTCAACGACTTAATTATTCATCATTTAAATACTCCAAAAATATTATCTTTACAGTGGGGGCTTAGCCCGGGGTGGATCCCTTGATCCACTCTCAGCCGGCCTCTTGTCTGGGAGTCGTTGGTGCCTCGACCAGAGTTTTTTTTTACATATTTTAAAGCTTGAAGTTTTTCAATTTATTTCTTCGAAATTTAGGGTTTTCTGGATATTTTATCTTTATTTGAAATTCAATGGTTTAATTATCTATCTTTTAAATACTGCAAATATAATATATGAATATAGTTTCAACGCAGAAGGCACGACCATATCTCTTTTCTCTTTCTTTATCTGTATTTCTTAAGCAAATCGAAACAACTTTTTAAACTACAGAACATAGAAGATACGAGAATGATTTATGAATTTATTCTCTTTAAATACTCAACCCTAGTCTTGCAAAAGTCACTTTTCTGATCCGCCCATGATCCCAAAACATAGGACGACATCTTCGATCAAGAGAATGGACCCACCACTCAAGGTTAAGAAGGAATCATCTGAAGAACATGGTCAACTTTCATCTTCTTCAGGCAACCGCTGGTTTTGTGGACTCTGCGTTAAACGTAGCCTAAAAGAGATTGCCAGGAAAAGCAAAGAAATTTCAGTATCGTTAAAGAAATTCCTCAAGTTTAACTGCGGAACTAGCAAGAAAAAGAGTCTTTCTCAGTACGATCCTGAGAGCTATGCCCGAAACTTCGACGACGGAATGGAAAAGGAAGAAGACGATCACGCCCTGGTTAGTTTCAGCGCTCGCTACGCAAATCCATGGCGCCGTCGGGATTTAAGGGGTGCGCTGCGTGTTTGAAGAAACATCACTGCTGTTTTTTTTTTTTTTTTGACCTAGCAAGAAATTATAGTAATCCTAACAAAATTTGTCAGTTTTTTATATTAAATTTCGATTGACTTTTGAAATGACAAATAATCATCAAATTTAACGTGTGACCTATAGATTTCAATGCTCGAGATATTTAATTTCTAATGGTTCAAGTTTCAGGTCATTTCGAATACGGTGGAAAAAGTTGTGATCAATTTAATAACGAAATTTCGGAAATTATTATACGAGTTTTTAGAAATAAAGAGTCTAAGAATTATTTCTTGATTTAATTTTATTTTTAATGTTATTTATGTCACTTTTGTATTATATATAGTGACTGAATGAAACGAAAATAGATAAGACTTCACAATTATTCTCGCTTCCATATTTTGTTCTTGTTCATCTCTAGAAACTCAAATTTTCAACTTCCGATTTCTTTTAGCTGCTTGTTTGAAGAAACGTCACTGCTTCTATTTTTTTTTATTTTAACATAATAAGAGTCGACCTATTCAGTTAAGCATCGACCAAAATTCTGTTTCGGGGAGAAAAAATGCCGACATCTCTGTCTAAGTGTCGATCGCAACTCAACTTTCAAAAGATCCGAGAAGAGCAAATGTCGACCAACTTACCATAGAAGTCGTCTGTTTAATCTTTATTTTCTATCTTTTTCATATACATTATGTTCTCCAAATTTATTTATTTCGTCTGCAATATTTTATTATCGACATAAAATACATAGTCATGAACAACAAACTAATTATGCAAAATCAACATGCATTGTATTTGTGCAACAATTTTATGTCTATGACAAAAGTGCACGAGTCAAAACAAGTAACACAAGATGTGGATTCCATGATGATAAGCCAGCCCTAAATTTAAATTGCTAAAAACAAGTTTAATATCGTCACTGGAATCTTGATTTTTGATTTGAGTAAATTGTAATTGAAAATTGAGAACAATAAAAAGGTTTTTTTTTTGGGTAAAATACGAATACTTCTTTACGTTAATTTCTCATGATATAAAATTGACTACTTCTGCATAATTATGTCAACGTGATTACTCGATAGTTTTGTATTAGTAGAGATTCTGCCAAATCGCTCGACGGTTAAGTTTCATTATAAATGTTCAACTAAGCGGATGTCAATAATCAAAGCACGTTAAATATCTATGGCCTTGAAAATTAAATTTGACTAATTGTAAAAAAATTTAATAAACACGAGTCTATTAAATCTTATCTAAAGAGTAGAGTTCATAGTTTTACTAGAGAAAATAATTTTAAAAAATGCAATAAAAAAAGAGAGAAAATTCTTCTGTGTAGCCATTTCCCCAACTTTATCACTTCATACATTTCTCTCTCATAATTAACCCTTATGACTTTTCTTATCTTGCCTTGCATTTCTTAAGTGAAATCCCCCAACTTTGAATCAACTTAACGGAGCATCGAATGTCCGATTTAGATGGTGCAACCCTACATCAGACGTTTGATCTGGGCAGTGTGACCCTACATTAGACCTCTGTCAGTGTTTAAGTTAATTTTTAAAACTCGTTAAGGTTTAACTGGCTTTTTCTAAAACTCGTTAAGGTTTAACTTACAATCTTCTCTTTGCTCACTAAGCTCAATAACAAATTCTTTGTTTGACTATTCTCAAATAACTTTGCTCAACGAGGATAATAATATATATGGATTCATTGATATATAAAATGTAGAGAAACTTTGTCATTTTGCTTCTAGAGAACTAGTGCAATTGTCAAACTTTTGGGTTTTCTTTGCAGGGTTTTGCTCATGAGATCATCTTTACTATTTGTATGTTGAGACTTAAACTCAATGAATAAATAATAATAAAGATTTATTAATTTTTTATAGCATATTTTGATTGACTTTTGGAAGGAGAAACGGTCACACAAATTTAACGTGTAAGTTATGAATTTGTGTGTCTCAAATATCTATTTTTTAATGGTTTAAGTTTCAGATCATTCTGAACACTGTGTAAGAAGTTACAGTCGCTTTAGTTATGAAAGATAAAAAATTATTATGAAAGTTTTAAAAATAAAGAGTCTAAGAATTACTATTTTATTTAATTTAAAATTTTAATATTATTTATATTACTTTTGTATTATATATAGTAGCTGAACGAAATGAAAAAAAATAACAAAAATTCACAGATTATTTTTTCTTCCATATTTTGTTCATTTTCCTCTCTAGAAACTTAGTTTTTCTAAATTTCAATTTCTTTCATTATATGTTAGATCACAACCTTCCCTGGAAGCCATTGAAGAAGAAAAGATTGCTCTTGCTCTTCTTCAAGCATTGATTCCAGACGAAAAGGTCCACCCCATTACTAAGACCAGCTGGGTTTGATGAACCAAAGAGGTATCGATCATTTAGCTCAGTCTTATGGAAGAAACTCTACAAATTGGGTAGTATTTTCAAATGAAGAATATTTGAGCAAAGAGGAGAGAGACGCATTGACTGAATGACACGACCCTCGAAGAAAACATAAATACTCATGCGTAGCGGCGTAGGTCATATGTTTTCCTTTATTTTTTATTTTTTTACAGTACTGTTCATTTTCACCGTGGTAAAAACTAAAAAGTTCTACGATCATATTATCCAGAGTTTAAATTGGTTTATGTTGACAGTGATGTTGCACGGGGTTTGAGTTCGTTTGAAAGTTCATAGCTCGTGGGTTGTGGCATTTGGTATTCTTTTTCATTCTAAGACAAACCCTATTTTAATATATTCTTACAAAAACTTGGACGATTACCAACTGTTTCAGTTTTGTTTCGGTTTTAATTAATTTTTATTTTACATTAAAAAAATAAAATTTATATTTTTTTATTATATTTGAGTTGAGTTTTAAGTAATTTGACGAGTTTATAATAATTTTTAAGATTTATATTAGATTTTACTATGATTTTGATCGGATTTTACTCGATTTAAAAAAAAATTGACTCACGCACTTGATTCTGATTTCACGTCCTAAAAACTGACATTGACACATGAATCACGGTTTTTTAAAAATTAGAATCAATATTGGATTAAATCTGACAGTTCCGATCTAATTCACAATTTTAGTGTTATTTTACTCCCTCCTACTTTTCTTAACCGACAAAAAAGAAATAAGAAGTAAAACGTGATCTGCGCTTTTCCGCCATTGTTGTAGGAAAGAAGAGTACTTGAAATTACAGATTGAAGGAGCTAAAAAGTCGATAAAGAAGGAAGAAGAAAATCCATGGATTTATAGGAGGAATCTCTCAAACCATCTCGCCGAGTTGATCTTAACACGGCCATAACTCAGCTCTTTTCAGCTTAGAAATGCTCTCCACCACACCAACAGGAGAAACATGTCCCATGACAGTAACCCTTTTGTCCTCCAAATCTATGCTGAACGAAGTCACCCCTTCATAGACGATCCATTTGTTTCAAAACCCTAGTGTTATTTCTTGTCACAAAATTCAAACATTTAAAAAAAATGCGTATGTTCTTGTTCAGTAAAAATACCTTCCATTTTGGATAGATGCCTCTTAATTTTGCTGGCACAGCCTTGACAATGAAGTGACACCCGCATTACAACCACCTGTTACCTCTCGTATTTAATGATTTCTAGGCATTTATTTAACATTCTAGAAAGCTGTAATATCTTGAGATAAATCAACACAATCTACACAGAGTTCAAGCATTTGAAATGAAAATTAGGGTTAGATATCTGACCTGGAATACTTGCTCGGCCGGAGGAAGAGGAATAGAAGCCGTGTTCTTTAGGAACAATGGCTTCAATTTTGGCTGGTTTTCTCTTTCAGAGGAGGGTAGTGAAGGACCAGCTGACTTAGGAATGATAAGATGAGGAGATTCTATGAGTTTAGAGTACTTGGCATTGGAGGTGACCATAATGGATTCCGCCATTAGAGCACTTGCTTTTTTCTCCGGTTGTTTTGGTATGATTACTGACCTCTGATCCATTGACATGCAAACTGCGGTGGCAGCCGGAGAATGGCACATAAATCCTCGCATTTTCTTTGGTCCAATCTTCATGTTCATCGACGATTCAAACCCAGATCAGATAAGCAAAAAAACTCAGAAGAAATCCAGGTTTTGAAGGGGGGAAACGAAGAGAGAAACAATGGAATCTTATTCACATAAGTTAAAAACGAACTTCCCATGTTCATTAAGCTGTCTTTTTCAGTTGTTAATGGCGAAACCAAACGCACAGTGAGTAGATTTACAATTTCTCAACATCGGGATAGCTACCTGTTGGACCACAGCCAGTTGCTTGACGTTAGTTGATATTGAATATTTCAAAAGCTTTAACTCATTTAATTACAACATTATTCTTCAATTATAGATACGAGTTATGTTTGTTGATAAGGAAGATGTCTGCCTCTGAACATGATCTTCTAGTTCAATTTAAATTGTCGGAGTCTTGATAAATATGAATTGTCCGCCATAGGAAGCGATGAAGATAACGTAAATACCGAAAGAAATGAAGAACAAATACGAGGACTTTCCAAATAAAAAAATATTGAATAAAAGATGTCAAATTATGGATAACATAGTAATAATGTGAGAGGATTGTATTTAATTTATCACAAAAAATGAATCTACGCACATGCACTCATCACTTTGATATTGTCGGCATTTCAACGTAAGAAAGCAGTCAAAAAATTTGAACATTTGTAGAGAGGACGAGAAAACAAATTGAAAAAGACTTTGAATTTTTCATGTATTTCCGATCTTTGTCGACAGCCTTGTTTGATGAATGACGAGTAATCTTCCAGCTTTTGCCAAAATTTTCTTTAGCGGATCGTTTTCATGAACATGACACCTTATTTCCTCGGTTAGTCTATTTTTAGAATTACCCTCTTGTCATACTAACTTGTCATACTTCATGACGTGTCGTCGTGTGATTGGATTAATTTAAAAATATTTAATGAATATCGATCCAACCATGCGACGACACGTCAAAATGTATGGCAATAAAGTAAATCTTGACCAACTTTTTTATCACTCACTTTATTTTGCAGAAGTTAATATCGAGTGGTGCAATCTTTGGGCATAATTTATTGAAGACATGAGGTATATTCCTTGCCACTATCAAATCTCAAGGTTTGAGTCTCGCTACTCCATTCATTCTCAAGTTTGGTTGAACTTCAAAACAACACAACCAACATTGAGTAGTGCATTATTTAAGGACCGAATCTGCGTGAAGCTCTTCAAACTTTCTGATAGAATGCCCTTCTGTATCGTTTGACAAATCTGCATGCTCAGCAAAGCGAAAAACAACCTCTTATGGTGGAAAAACCTTTCGCGGTGTTCTTAAATTGCGTCAATAAATGTCATTCGGAATGAAAATGCTCTAGCCTTTTATGCCAAACTTTCTTGTTCGAGACCTTAGTTATAACCGTTAATTGTTCCTCCCCATTGAAATTCAAGGCTAAGCTTTTTTTTTTGTTTCATTGTAACCTTAAAACGATCAACTTCGCCTTTCATCGCATGCAGATTGTGTCTTATATGCACGTTTGGAAAGCGAAAAGAGCTAATTCGATAAGGCATTTTCTTTCTTCATCGTTTATTTATTATATGAATTGCTTCGTATATGACCATTGTTCACCGAAAATTTGAAAAAAGCGGGGATTGAGATGTGACAAATCGCTTCGTATATGACTCATGAGAATTTGTTCGACTTCGGTCAAGCCTTTCCACGAGACAAATTGCTTCTTTAGAGACTTTTTCACTAAAATTATTTTCAAGCAATGTGTACAAAGATGACCTACTATTATAGTTGGCCGTATAGTTTTTTTTTTATCTATTTTTTATCTCATCATATTAAAAAAATAATTTTTTATTTATTTTCATATGATTTTTACTGTCGATTTAGAGTTAGATTTGGATTTAACCTTATTGAAATAATTACCTTATTTTACTTAATTTTTTATTTCATTTTCAAGTCGTTCGTTGCAAACTATAATTGACACCATGGCTCGAATTTTCTTCGAGAATTGAGTGATCGACTTAACGCTTTGTTAGACACATTTCCATATTGCGACTGACTCCATTTTCACTTGTATTTTTGTCGCATTAGTGACTTTTTTTACCAATCACATTATAGTAAAAAGATGGATTCGATAATATAGTTCTTCTTGTCTTATTTCACTAAGGAGTAGCATACAATATTAATTTTAATTTTATAAGAAATTAAAGCAATAAATGAAAATTAAATTCCATTCTATCTCAAACCATGTGGTGCAGTTGAAAGCATAAATGGCCAATGCAGATTGCTACTATTCTTTAGCACTGTACAACAAAGTGATTTACGTCATTTGCTAACTGCAAACCCTAATGATGCTACATACGCATAAGATTTGGTCTTATTAAGCGGAAATCTTGCCTCTAATTACTAGGTTGTCACAGTAAAATATTAATTCACTGTGAGGTAAAAGACTTCGCAAATTTCTTATATTTAATAACCCAAATATATGATTTTTAGTCGCCAAAACGATATAAAATTGTGCACATATACTAGTATACGTGGGGGCACAATGATTTAGGTTAATTTAGGGTTTTTTTCGAAGACTTCGTCGGAGTGGTAACAAACATAAACGATAATATTTGTGTTTCGCATTAAACTAAGATCTGTTAAGTTTCGCAGCGGCTTCATCCAAATTATAAACACAATGACTGATAAACATCGATAAATTAAAGATTAAACACGACCAATATGACATGAGTGATTATAATTATGTTAATATAGTAAATTTAAACTTTGAAAACTCAACTAGAGAAACGATAAAAAGATTAAATGGAGTCAAATAGGGAAACGGGCAGTGCAGTGAATGAGGTCCGAAGGGGGTGGAATAAATTCTCTGAACACTGAAACAACTGAAGTGAAAGCTACTCGCAATTCAGCTTGGAGACCTTTCTTTTTTCTGCATTTTGCTGCTCTCATTCTCTCTCCGTCTGTTCTTTCCGCTGTCCAACACACCCTTTGTTTTTTCTACTCATTTTCTCACCTATCCCTCTCTTGGGACCATTTCCTCGTTCCAAGCAAACCCTCTTGTGAAATCATTAGGGTTTCCACCCTATTATGAACTATTTAGGGTTTCCATCTTGTTATGGATTATTTCTACCTCATCATATTTGATTTTTTTATTATCAAACAAGAGATACAGGAGAAAAAAAAATACGTATACTTGAAAAAAATCGTCATATCAGTGAGGGAAAATAGCTACAAAGAAGGAAAATTTGCCATAAAAATCGATTACATTGATATAATGATTTCGTTGATTTCGTTGTTTATGCAAGAATTTATGTTGTTCAAATGCATAAAAATGGACCGATGACAACTCTCTCTCTCTCTCTCTCTCTCTCTCTCACTCTCTCTCTCTCCCTCCCTCCATCTCTCCCTCCCTCTCTCTCTCTCTCCATCTCTCTCTCTCTCTTTCCCTCCCTCCATCTCTCCCTCTCTCTCTCTCTCTCTCTCTCTCTCTTTCTCTCCCTCCATCTCTCCCTCTCTCTCTCTCCCTCCCTCCCTCTCTCCCTCTCTCTCACACACAAAGAAACTAGAAAGTTCGATACAAGTTAGGGAACATAAAGTATGCAAGTTGGGTCTAAATTGAAAGCTCAAAAGTGGGGATGGGGATGCAGATTATGAGTAAAAGTAAAGTATTGCAGAGGACCCAAAGAGAGGATCTGACCCACTTGAAAACAACAAAAGATAACCGATAATTATTATGTACATAATATTCAGAATGGTAAAAGGAAAAGCTGGTTGAATCGTACACTCTACAATGTCCATTTTTTTACATGTCACAACTATATTTATATAATTAATTATGAAATTAATAACATTTATTACACAGTACTAAAATAGTAAATAAATTAGCTGGGAATTATTTTTACTTAAATGGTTCTAATAATAAAAGAATAATTTTGTGTTAGAATTAAATTGTAATTAGCATAGTTAATAAAAAAATAATTAATTATTATATTTGCTACATCAATTATTGTTTGACATTTGAGTATGTGTTTTTATTATATAAAATAAAAAAGTAAATTTATAATTATTTATAAATAAAATATTTTATGTAAATAGAGTTCTAAATTTGTCTAGTGGGTCAAGCCCAATGAGATGAAACAAGCAGATCCTCTTCTCCTTCATAACTCAATGGGGTTTGCTTCATATCAACTAAAGGCCCTGCTCTTTAAGCAGCTTAGCTGCCAAAAATAATGTATTCACTCATAGCTAACACTTAAGTTCATTATTTACTTTTGTAAATTATGCTTAAAAGTGTTATCTATAAAATTTATATACATATATATAGAGAAATATTAGATGTAAATTCGTAGCATATTTTTTTATTGACACGTTGACGTATCGAATTATGATTGGTCAAGTTCAAATACATTAAATATATTATAATTAAAATAATTATTAATATTTATTACACCAATCATAGATCAACACGTTAGAAGATAGGTTAAAACATGTATGCTAAGAATATACACCTAACATCGCTCATATGTATAGAATCAAACTTACAAGTTCAAATGCATTCAATATATTATAATTAAAATAATCATTGATATTTATTATATTAATTATTGTTTGATACGTCAGAAAATATATTAAAAATATATGCTAAGAAGGTAAACATAGCATCACCTGTATATATAGTCAAACCGACACCATCGAAGATTTCATATATCGTGTATTGATTGGCTAGTGTTGAGACCTATATAATTTTACTAAAAGACCTAGTTTTAGTGCATATAGAAATACAAACATTTTCAACATCAAAGACAATGAGATGCAAATTTAAGCATGTCAAATACTTTTTATCACTCTATCATGCTCGCTAAAATACAAAAAACGGGTAGAGTCCAGCGCGCGGTGCATGAAACCGATGCTTTTTATTCCATAAAAAATCATAGTATTCTCCTTCAAATCTTGAGTTTATAATGAAAATCTTAATTCTGTTTTAAATTTTTAGTTCCGAGTCCCAAAACCTATGCATCATTTTGTAATTTTCAAGAAGAAAGAGTAGCGAAGTATATCGGGATTCATAAAATTACCGTTTCAGTGGTCTAATAATAAAGGGTTTTGGAAATGGTTCAGTGGTCTTATTGCTCGATTATTTGAAGAGTTCGTTCTCCATTTTCAAGCTTTGAATCGCTAGAATCCCTGCTCTTTTAGGAATTACTGTTTCTTTGACTTATTTGAACTATAGAGGCCTGCATATCGTTGGCTTCTCTGCTGTGTCTTTGGCTGCTTTCTCTCTATTCCCGTTTGCTGTATTGGGTGTTCTTTCGATTCCCAAAATACGACCCCAGAAATGGGTGGTCGTGAATTTCGACAAGGGGGATTGGAGAGGGTTCCTTAATAGCTTGTTTTGGAATCTGAATTATTGGGACAAGGTGTTAGCTAATTTCTTTGCGCAACGCAAGTGCACGTATCGAAAAAGTAATATAGTAATAAACGGATGTCGAACCCACGAGGACAGTCACTAAATTTGATTTGCAAAACAAAGTTCGATTGTATTATCACAAATTTACGTTTTTTTTTAATTAAGAATAATTGACTAATTGCACGTTTTTAAAAGAGTATAATTTTGATTTTTGAAAATATAAAAATTGGTTAAAGCTAATCTCCCTTGATATGAATTTTTTTATCAAACAAATTTCTCTTGACTAATTGACAGATTTATGGAGTCGAGATTCTTCCGAATTGCTCGACGTTTAAATCGATTATAATCGATTAGATATAACGCAATATATAATAAATCTAACACGTTAAAACGAAATCTTTAGCCATGAAAGTTAATTAAAACCAAGTAAAAATTAACAATCACAAACAAACAATTATCTAAAAATTCCTATCAATTTTCCAATTCGATAAGAAAATCATCAATCGTGTATCCTTCCGAATTCCAACAATTTTTTCTACCTTGCACGGTGTTTGTTTAATCAATCAAGATCCATAAGAAAAGCAAAAAAAAAATTCACATCAAGTTCGATCAACTATAACCAAAACGGAAGTTAGTTCATAACGAAATTCAATATAAACATATTTTTGCAAAGCATAACGAAAATACTGAGAAATTTTAGAGGATTTTTCGCCGGAATCTTTATGTTGCTCCTTTCCTCTGCACTTTCTCGTCTCCTTTTTCTTCTCTTTCTCGTCTTTCTTCTCCTTTTTCTCGCTGCGTTTTTAACTACCCTTTGATGCAGCCATAATAAGAGCTTTAATTGTTCACCATTAATTTAGAATTTCAGCAGCCAACTCTCTCATTCTTTCAACGTTTCCTTCAATAGAAACCGAAAGGTCCTTGCTAAATGTTGTAATGTTCTTTGATTGCAATTTAAAGCCCTTCAATGTCATTGAAATGCCACCATCTACAATTTATGCAATCATTCTTCTTCCAATAGAGCTGCCAACAAACCAAATTTATCGTTATTGATAACAATTCAGCAGCAAACACTTCCAATAATAACTAAAACCAATTGAAAAATTGTAATTTCTAAATTAAGTCAATTTTCACCCAACTTTTCTTAGAATTTATCCTAAAATCAACAAGATTGAGTAAAAATTCAACCAATTTCATATAAATATTTGCTGAAATGGACGAGTCAACACAAGGCAAGCACGCTTGCAGGAGAGGTTCAAGATCCAAGCAAGACATTTCCCAAGGCTCTTTTTGGGGTTCTAATTCTGGTGGTTTCTTCTTATTTGGTTCCACTTTTGGCAGGAACAGGCGCTTTAGATACCCCGTTTAGTGAGTGGAAGGATGGGTTCTTCGCAGAATTAGAGTTCATAATCGATGGTGCTTGGCTCGAATGGTGGATTCAAGCTGCTTCTGCCATGTCTAATATGGGATTGTTTGAAGCTGAGATGAGCAGTGATGCTTTTCAACTTCTTGGAATGAGTGACATGGGATTGCTCCCTTGTTTCTTTGCTTCAAGGTTTATAACTCATTCCTCCCATATTTTGATTACAAATCTCTTCAAATTGACGCCAAAATTCCAATAATTTTCAGAAGAGCAAGAACAAAAAAAATATCCGAGTTTTAAAAAAATAAAATTTGAGTTCCTCGAATGTTTGATACGGACGATCCAACTCCCCATCAGACGAAGTTATCGGACGCAGTGACCCTCCATCGGACGCAGAGTGCATCCAAACTTCCAAAAACCTATAAATTGAATTATTCTTGTATTGAAAATCGTACATTTGAAAAATAATGCAAAGTTGTGAGATACACATATTAGAAAATTTTATATTTGTTATAATGGTCAGTAGCTCAAGCAACTAGTGGCTAGCTATGATGACTGAAGAGTAACACCGACGAAACATAAGAAAATGAAGCAAATATGGATTAGGTATATGAACTCAATACATATGTACCTCATTTTAAATCGTTTGATAGTGAATATGATGTAAAGATTCAATCTTCTTCTCATTGGGCAAATATGATGGTTTTGACTACGTCACCCGACTTTGACGATGATAGTGCAAACGAAGTTTTAAGCTTGTCAGTGGCCGCCGAGAGCGAGCTTTATCTCGATAAAAGGTACAAATATGTTAAGAATTTGAAAGATGAAATTACGAAAAATGTACTATCAAAAGGATACGGGATCACTTTCAAAAGAAGTGATCCCAAGAGACTAACAGTAGTGTGCATAGAGAGATGTCCATGGTACCTTCATGCTTCAAAGATTCACGATGAAAAAACAATTCAAATTAAATCTTTCGTTGATAGTCATACTTGCGCTCGAGTATTAGAAAATTGACTTGCATCGGCAAGATAAGTGGCAGCTACCTACGTTGATAGACTCAAGAGTCAGCCTATGTGGGATATCTCATCTATTATGGAGACTGTACGGAAGGATCACAATATTGTGATAACCACAAGTGTTGCAATTAACAGTCGCCTAAAAGCGCGTCAGTTGAATGAAGGATTTGACAACGAACAATTTTAATTTCTCCGGCAATATGGGGACGAGCTACTTCGATCCAACCTTAGAAGTAGAATTGGCACATAAGCCAAATTATTCTACGACACATGTGAAAGAGCCGTTTCTGAGTTTGAATGAATATATGTGTGCTTGAATGGATACGTAAGGGCAATTGTTAAATTTGTCATACTAATTATATGTTGTGGTAGAGTCGGAGTGTAGAAATTCACGAAGTTGGTTTCTTGAACAACTGAGAAAAAGATCATAATATTTCAAACAAGTTTGGCAAAATTTCACAGCGATTGACTTTGGTAAATAGGAAGAAAAAATGATTTATTTTATGGGTTTTTCAGGGATTCGGATGTACTCTGCGTCCGTATCGAATGTCCGTATCAGACGCAAAATGCGTTCAATGGAGGGTCACTGTGTCCGATAACTTTGTCTGATATGGACGCAAGTTGCATCCAATAAAGAGTTGGATCGTCCGTATCGGGCGTCTGAAGAACCTAAATTTTAGTTTTTGAAAACTCAGACTTGATTCGGCATATTTATCCAAAACTCACTCTTTTTTTAATTTTTACTCTTTTCAGAAATCGTTCAATTTAGAGTTTTGGAGATTTGACAAACCATTTTCGGACTTGTTTTTTGAATGGATTGTTTGCAGATCGCGATACGGAACTCCTACCATTAGCATTCTGTGCTCTGCAACCGGGGTTATGTTCTTAGCATGGATGAGCTTTCAAGAAATACTAGAGTTCCTCAACTTTCTGTACGCGATCAGAATGCTTCTCGAATTTGCACCTTTCGTTCAGCTACAAATGGCAAAGCCGGATCTTCGCAGGCCGTACAAAGTGCCATTGCAGACGCTTGGAGCCGGGAGAAGAAATGGGTAGAATTCAAGCCCGAAATCGGCCATGTTGCAGGGGCTGGTCGAAAGAGCTCTGACACGGAGACCGACTCTACTTCGAAACTCATTCCTGCGGCTCGGGACAATGTTTCGTTGAGTCTTCTTGCTGGATTCTCTTCGGCCAAAACAAAAGAAGAATCAAAAGACTTTTGACGGCTCCATTGATGCAAGTCCAAGAAATCTTGGTCGAAACCGTGCAGAACTGTCGGATCTTTCGGCGCAAACCCTCTGTCTGTTTCTGTTTTTAAGTGTATGTTCAAATTAACATTAATATTAGCATACTTTAATGTAACGCAGATTGATATTTTGCCTATACATTAGAGATAGAGAGATTTGGTCCGCGCCTTCTATTGCAATGTTTCTCCGGCCAACCAAACTCACGTAAACTTAATCGGAGTTTTGGACGAATCTTCGTAATAATTTGCACATTTTTGGTGTCAAAAATCATAGGGTTATGTGTGTACGCATCTAATGGGTAAGCAAAACGCTATTTCGATTTCAAATCCCTAGATTGAATCTAGGTTTATTTCCCAAATACACGCTAGTGTCAACAACCACAACGCAGTTTACTTTACATAGTACTTTATTTTGTGTATTTCTTCATTTATGAAATTCAACGAAGAGAACTAACCTTCAAATATGAGATGTTTAAAATGATAATTACCTAGATTTTAATTTGGTCTGTTGATACTGTATACTATGAATCGTTTCAACTAGAGGTGTCATTCGAGCCGAGCCCGAAATCGTCAAGCATGTCGAGCTTTTTGAGCCGATTCGAGCTTAGCTTGTTGAGCTTTTTTTCTAAAAATTTTGGCTCGAGCCAGCTCGCGAGCCTTGAGCCTATTCGAGCCAAGTCCGAGCCGAGTCGGTCGAGCATGTCGAGCCTAAATGAGCCGAGCCAAACTTGCCTAATATTTTTCAATACATATATTTTGTATATACTTTTTAATAAGTTGTTTTGGTCATTATAAGATTAAAACTGCGATAAACACTTGTAAGCACATGAATAAAGTTTTATCATATAAAAATAAATAAATTCTTTTAAATAATTTTATTTTAAAAATTAAGATTAACTATTAAAATTCAACTTATTAGAAGTAAGTTAAAATTTGAATTCATCTATAATTGTAACTATAAGTTAATATATAAATTATTTTTTAAAAGTATGTATTGTAAATAAAAGATTTATTAAGTTTAATTTATAAATTATCTTTTTCTTTCTTTCTCTTTCTTTTCCCCCTCTTTTCTCTTCCCGCACCGGCTCTAACTCTCTCTCTCTCTCTCGAATTAGGCAACGAAATGCCGAACAGAGCATTTCAGTATAGAGCGAAAATGATGGATAACGACGAGAGAATGTTGAAACACGTTTAAGAAATCCTGGCTCGGCTCGGCTCGGCACTGTAGCGATCCGAGTCAGGCTCCACTCGCTCGAATGTTAGCTTTAGTTTCAACAAAGACTCCCTAACACAAAGGATTTGGTAAAAAGAATGAAATGTGTTTTTCATATCGTAAGAGCGATCGTTGCGAATTATGACAAAGTGGCAATTTTCTTTTGAGTAAATGTGGACTAGATCTTATGTGGTCACTTTTGTTCGATCAAGGAAACTAACTAATATAAAACAATTACATATTTGAAACATTTGTTTTAGTTCGACCAAAATTGTTGAATCAATTAAAATGATAGTATCAAACAAGTCCATCATCGACTAAAATTAACTAAATTCATCGTCAACTAAACTAAACTAAATTCATCGTCCATTGAAATAAAAAATGTAAAAGTAAAGTATTTATTTATTTAATTTCATAAACGACAAGAATATTAACTAAATTGATGAATTACATCATAGCAAAAATATGAAAACAGCGTGCTTATTAAAATAATATCAAAATTTATAATTTTTATTAATAGTTTTTAAAGTTTAATATATTTATTTTAATTACTCATTAATATTTATTATTTTTAACAAAATTTAAAAAAAAATGTTTGATTTCAAGAACCACCCTTGAGCGTTTACCATCCCCGGTAAATATAGAGATCCGGCAGTAGATAGCGAGATGCAGACATCCTATATTTCCACAAAAAAATGGAAAGATTTTGGATTTTAGATGGTTCTGTCAACCAACGCCATCTGGGTTTCCTCGAAGCTCGAGTCAAATGGACTTTATTTAGCTCCCTTTCCACGCCAATGGTTTCCGATCTCTGAGCTCTGGAACTCACCATCTTCGTCGGAGCTCGATTGTCAAGTTTGTGCATGACGAGCGCTTCGGAGTTATTCCTCAACCGAAGATCTCGCTTGGGTCGATCCAATTCTCACTTCACTTTTGACTCGGTCTCGCCTGAACCAACTTCTTTTTTCCGTCGCCGCCACAGCAATCACCGCCGTGATTCCGGCGCCGGCGATCATTTACGCCGTTCGTCCCATCACGCTCGCCATCTCAGTCCATGGGTATCCTACCCGGTAAGACACGTCTCTTCCCAATTTCTTAACTATAGCTGGATGTTGATTTGGTTTGGTGGATTGAGTTCGTGCTTGTTTTGTCAAATTATTGCATTTTGTGGAATCTTGTTACCTTTTAGGCATCTGGGTTTTCATCTGTATGGTTAAATTTGAAGGGGAAGTACTAAATCGATATTATTGTAGGATTGATTTTTGTTGTTTGGTTCTCCAATTGGGGTTTCTGATCTTTCAGATTTTTCACGAATCACGATGGCAGATGATGATGCTTTTCTATATAAAAAAACACTGTATCTTCTTGTACATTTTAAGAATCTTTCTGACACTGAATTCGTTGGCAAATGTTTTGGGAATGGTCTTCCCTAATTGCTTGGTTCTGAAAAAAAAATGGAGAAGAAGAACAGGTTAGAATCCCCATTAAGTCGAGAAGAATTTCTTCTTGGAAATCTGCATAATTTCTTGAAAATTTTTCAAAATGCTAGATCTACATCAACATATTCTAATGTTTGGATGATTCATGCTTGTATTCTGAGTTTGTGGAGGGAGTTATTTAACAAAGAGATTGATGATTTCTCTTCGTGATATCGAATATATCCTACTCAGGAGCAGACAGCAGCTCCGATCAACACAAGCGAACTCGAGTTTCGGTCCGGTGCCGGCACAAATATAGATAGTTTGGAAAGCTCAACCAGGCTTGGTTTTATAGGCAATGATCGACTTCCAGGAGCCGTTCTTGTTGCTCGTGCAAGGCTTCTCGAGCGGCTTAGAGGCGTAACACTTTCTGAAAACAGGTTAGTTTTTGTATTTTCTCAGTATTCATATCAGAAACTTGAAACTTCAAAATCAAACTAAAGACCAAGTTCGAGGTTTTTCCATTTATTTTTATTACCGATCTCGACTGGATCTCAAAGCCTAATATTTTTATGTATTTTCACTAGAATTTGAACAATTTTCTGCGACATTTTTGCTTGATTCAGACACAGCGGAATCGAAGTGGCACTGTCCGAACAAAGCACCGTAGCTCAAACACTTGTAACCTCGCCATTTGACTCGAATTCTCAGCTTCGAATTTGGCAAGATCAAAGTAAGAGGCTACCCGGGTTAAATCAGGAAGCGCTCAATGCTTTAAACCAAGAGGTGTTTTCAAGCCCAGACTCGGGAGGTCCGAGTGATTGTAGTATATGCCTTGAGAGTTTCAAAGATGGGGATAATCTCATTCACTTGTTATGTGATCATCAATTTCACGGTGCCTGCTTGTATCCGTGGCTTCGAACTTGCGGGGACTGCCCGAATTGTCGTAGAGGTATAATTGTAGATTGATTGAGTTGAGAAAACATCGTTTTTTCTCTAGAACTTGAAGGTGTTTCCCGTAAGTTATAACACTGGACTAATTGATGTTTTGTTAGAAAGATCTCTTTCTGGTTGGGAACTGAAATGATAGTGTTGTTTGTCAATTAAGATGTCTTCGGTCGTTTTTGTAAGATTTCCAAGTGAAAACCGAGAACAGCCACCAAAGTAATCGGTTTCGGATTGGTTTACATCGGTTCAGTTTGAGATTCATTTTTTGGCAGGACATAATGAATATGAATCGAGTGACCTGTTCAGTTCAGTTTCTTGGTTCAAACTGGAGCAAAACCGAATTGAAACCGTAAACCGGACCAGAACTGTCGATTTTAATCTGGTCTTGGTTCTAATTATTAAAAATTGTGATTTGTGGGTCGAGATCGATTTTTACGAGTAAAAAATTGTGAAACTAAAACTGGGACCATGAGTTAAAAAAAATTCTAAAATCGAATAAAATTTAGCTTAAACTCTAATAAAATTTGATGCAATCTTAAAATTAATTATAAATTTATTTAATTGCTCAAATCTAAATATAATAAAAAAATATTTTATTATTATATTTTAATTTTTTTAAATATAAAATAAAATTGAGTTAAAATCAAATTAAATCAAAATATAACCTGAACTGTTTGTTCCAGTGCCAGTTTCAAAAATGCAAAATTGTGAATTCTGGTTTTGATTTTATTTCCGACCTCATACCCATCTTTATTCAAACCGACCCAAAATCAATTTTCTAAAATAAAAAATACTCAAACCAAACCGGTGGTTTTGCGAGTCGATTTGTCCAAAGTACATTTGGAAAACAGACCTATGGATATATTACAAAGCAAATGGAATAAAAACTCAATATTTTTACAAGTTCTAAAATTACAATTCAAGTACCAAGATTTCTCCATCATCCTCATCGTTTTGCACAGATATTCTATCAATTGGGGGCATCAGATCTGACTCATTGGCCTTCTTTATCTTGTTCTGAATATCTTCAAGCTCCCCTTTAACAACAGACAGCTCTGCTGTTAGCTCTGCCTTTTCCCTTTGCCACCCATTCTTCTCTTCCTCATGCTCGAGCTGCAGATCGGCCAATCTTTCCTGAAGTTCAATGCACTCGTTCCGAATAAGCTCGACCTCATCGGCAAGTTTATCGCCACTTGGGGTTGGTTCATCCGACCAGTGAAAAAACCCACATTGCTGAATAAACAAAACATGATCAAGAGACAAGAACATTTACGACGGTTTCTACCTAAAGAGCGAGCACTTACATCGGTGATGTTTTTTGGACAGTTATAGAATAACCGGTATGGATTTTTGGCGGTATGAGATACTCGTAATTTTGCAGGAAGTCCACAGAAGCACTCTGTCTCGGATTCTTCCGGCTTTTCTATGCCGCTGATAATCTGAAGCAGGGATCCTTTTAAAATGGGAATTCATCATCTTCCATAAGAAAAGATTCACGAACTAAGATAAAATGCACAAAATTCAACAACGATTTTCAATAATAAAAAAACTAGTGTTAAATCTACCACAAAATTGAACATATGACATCTAAATAACATCATTTAATGAATTCCTTCTTCAAGCCTGCATCTCATCCGTTGACACATCACTTTCACTCCTCCTCGGCCAAGTGAACTTCACTCCGTACAGAGCTACATTAGTCAAGAGCAAGTGGCTACGGCTAATGATGGTCTGTTTCAATATCTGCAATTGGAAAAACTACATTATTTTATCCTTCTAGAAGTCTTCCTCTCCTGAAATCTTATTAGAGTTCGTCGCTTGTGCTATGGTAATAATGTTTTCGTCCAATTTCATCTGATTTATTTTCTTGTCAAGGATCGTTCCCTGCAGATGATCCTTTTCCATGGTAACACCCATCAGGGCATCTATCTTTGCTCCTTTGTAAAGCTCATCTGCTCACAATTACTCCTTTTTCTCATCCCTTTGCAAAATTGTAGCATCAGAGTCTCGGTCATCTTCATTGCAACATTAATTTACTAAAGAAGGAACACCCAACTCAGCCTTTGAAGAACTCGAACATGCCATGACCACTGTCCTGATATTGACTCTATAGAATTTATCGAAAGTGTCATCATGGAAATTGATGCTTTAGGCCATGGGCTTAAGGTGGTTCTAGTGCAGAAACAGCACCTGATAGCCTACTCTAATCATGCTAAGGGACCTAAAGGAGAGCTTAAATCTGTCTATGATTGGCCATTGTCTTGGTTATTAGCAAGTGGAGGCACTATTTGTTTGATATCCTTGTAGAGCCATGCTTAGGGACCTAAGGATGGTTTAAAACTCAGTCTATGAACGCAAGTTAATGGCCATCGTGGTATGGGTTATTACACAAACACACAAAGAAAGAAAATAGTCTTTAGATGGAAAATCTGCAAGTCAAATACAGATAACGTAGAGCTCTCAGGAGGCTCCCTCTCCTTCTCCGGACACTTTCCCAAAATACTCGATAAACCTGCCCCTCCTTGATATCTAGACTCTAGCCCTAATCCCCACCAAACGATAAAAGGATAAAGGAAACAAAACTCCCTAGGCTTAATTCAAAAGAGATCATATTGACTGATCTCATATTATCACTTAAATAAAAACAGAATCTATCTTTAACAGAAACTATACATTTTTGTTGAAATTCAAGTGGGATGATGATTAAGCTGATCATTTACCAAGATGATGGATAACCTAGCTGCGTAGTGGTCCATGCTAATACTTTCAAGATTTCAAGATACAACAGATTGGATCCCCCCTACCACTGGGGATTCAGACTTTCGACCATTTAATCAAAGTTCCGTTCGACTACTCTTACATTTCACCATAATTTTTCAAAAAATGGCATGACATCCCCTAAAGACTGAAGATATCTCCTAATCACCAAATTGAGGGGAAAAACCAAGGGGCTCAAGGGAAAATGAATCATGACATAACTCCTTAAGGGTTGTTCCATTCTCATATTCAAAAGGACAAAGGTTCTTAAGATTTCTGATGTAGAAATATCCGTATGTAGCAATTATCCAGGCGTATCATCTAACTGGATTTTGTCACGAGAGACGCCGTGTCAATTGAAGGAGAAATAATGTGCTTTGAACAGAAGCTAGATTAGAAATTGTATCCCTCAGTTCCTGACCTCTGTACAACCATATAGAGTCAGCAAATCAGCAGGATGTATATGAATGAAAACTTTATGTTCCTTTTTATCGTTGTATTAATTTTCGTGGTCATAAAACAAAATTCTCTTACGGATCCACACCCTAAAGAAAAAATCAAAATGAGGAAATTTCAAGGCAGTGTTCTTCAACAAAATAGAGTAAAACTGAAACCAGAACTACGCACGGAGACATTTACACCGTCTCATATTAAACGAATTCTTTGACTAACTTTCCAGCGAAACAACTAAAAGAAATTTCCTGCTTAGTAAGAAAACAGAGATAGGTCAAATAAGACAGGATGAAGACACCCGAAAGCAATGGCAGCCCATGAAATCTTTCTAAACGACCATCGAGAAGAATTGAAGACATCAACTGAAAATAAGAGAAGCAGAAAACGAAAAAGGAGAGAAACACAAACCCGACAGCATCTCTGTAACTTCAATCAACCGACGATACCAGGAAAGAAGGATCATTTCGGATCGTCGGGGCGAGGCAGATGGGAAGAACAACCACAAGACAATTATGCGCTTCTTGTTTTTGGGTTTTATGCAAATTCAGGAAACTTGTGGAAGAAAAGCCCAATCAATGACACCATATAACTTTAAATCTATCAATTTGTACATCGATGATGGGTATCAACTAGTAGTGGGTAGGGGTGGCAATTGGGTTGGATAAAACCAAAAAACCGACCCGAACCGATCAAATGGGTCGGTTTCAGTCGGTTTTTTATGGTTCAAAAACCGAACCACTATCCGAACCGAAATTATGGAGAAAAACGATTTATGTTTCGGTTTTATGTTGGATAAACCGAACCGAACCGAATTTAACCTAAATTAAAACGCTTCGCAGCCCTCAGTTGCAGTCCGACTCCGCGCACTGCAGCCCTCGCCTCCCCTCCCAGTCGCCGACTCGTCTCCATCCAGTCCGCGCAGCCCTCGCCTCGCAGCCGAACCGGACTCCCAGTCGCCGTCCGACTCCGCGCAGCCCTCGCCTCCCCTCGCAGTGGCCGACTCGTCTCCAGCCAGTCCGCCAGCCCTCGCCTCGCAGCCGAACCTGACTCCCAGTCGCAGTCCGACTCCGCGCAGCCCTTGCCTCCCCTCGCAGTCGCCGACTCGTCTCCATCTAGTCCGCGCAGCCCTCGCCGACTCGTCTTCATTTGTGACGGCCGACGGGTATCTCTGATTTTGAAGATATTTTGATTGTTAAATGCATAGTTTCGTTTGATTGGAACTCTAAAGTCTAAATGCATACCGTATTATTCCGCGATGGAACTCTGAAACGGAGTTTCGATTGGATGTAA
>QAOC01004756.1:34923-125821 GCA_003255005.1 Begonia fuchsioides
CAAGATATAATATTCAACTGAATGAAATGCTTTAACATTTTAAAGAAATCATATCTTAGAAAAATGTATTTTTTATATATAATAAAAAAAATAGTATAAATAATATTAAAAAAAATTAATCAGAATAGTAACTCTTGACTCTTTATTTCTAAAATTGAAATAATAATTCCTCACAATTCATTACGAAAACATCGATAATTTCTTCAACAGTACTTTAAATGACTTGAAATCTAAACCATTAGCAATTAGATGTCTAGAACATAAAAATTTACCGTTCCCAACTTATTGTATTCTACCAACTAACACTAGCAGACAGAGAAATGTTCTACTGAGCTGTCATGAAGCTCCTATGTTAGAGAGAGAGAGAAACAACTGGTTCATTCGTAAGCAATGAAAAACTCTGAAACTGTACAAATATGAGAGGAAAAAGCTTCTTTTCTGGCTAAAAAAGAACAATTACAGCTTGCTCGTTCTTCAACCTCTTCCTTTTCTCAAAGCCAGACGATCAAATTGTGCGTTCGTATGTTCCTCGAACAAAAACCCTAGAGAGGAAAAAAAGAAAGAAAGAAAGAAAGAAAGAAAGAATAAACTCGTGTTTCGATCAAACATCCTTCTAGTGACCCCGTCCTCGCCGGCTTGGCCCAGAATACGCTTGGTTTACGTGAAAGTCTTTCAGAAGTAGAGAAGAAGAGCCTCTGAGAGGTCTCGAGGCATCAACGTGGCAAGAATAGGACATCAAGAGGAAGAAAACGAGCATGAAAATGGCGTTAAAAGCTAAGCAAAGGGATCGAGATTTCATGGTCGTGAGCTTTTCCTCGATCTGGTTAATGGTTTGGTAGGAGGAAGAAGGGATAGTGATTATATAAAGGAGATTATATGCAGAGGTTGAGGGAGCTAAAATGGAGGTAGATTTGTGGGCTTTGACTTTGTGTCTTCTGGTGTTGAGTTGGCGAGGAATGGAAAAGCTGCGAGTACTTTTCATGAGCTTTTGAAAACTGGAGTTTGAACATTGTTAAGAACTCATGCTTTGACTTTTGAAACTTTGCAGCGTGGTTGGATATTCTGTTTTGCGACCAGAATTTGTCAACTCGTCTGTAGAATATCGACTAGTTGGTGGCCTTTTTGCGTTGACTAAACTCTCTCTCTCTCTCCATGTATATGATACGTATGAACGAGTTTGTATTTATGTGCGTATTTTCAAGTGAAAATAGTGAGTAAATTTGACAATCCTTCTTAATCATAGGGGTGGGCACGGGCCGATTCGGCTAGGTTTTATTCTAAAATAGAACCGAAACCAGAATTCAATTTTATTTTATATTTAAAAAAATTAAAATATATTTTTTATTATATTTAGGTCAGGTTTTAAGTAATTGGGTGAGTTTATAACTAATTTGAGAATTTATATCAGGTTTTATTAGGGTTTAGATCGACTTTTACTCGATTTTAGAATTTTTTTAGTCACGATCCCGATTTTGGTTTCACGGTTTTTTACTCCTAAAGTCTAAAATAGGCAGTTCCGGTCTAGTTTGCGATTCTGGTCCACTTATGGTCGAAGGCGCATGAATTTGTGCTAATCTTTCCTTCAAACACATCTCATTAGCGAAAAAAATTCTCGATCTCATCGCTTCCATCTTTCTGAGTTTATAACTTTGTACAGGTTTTTGAACACCCACTAGGCCCGGATCTTTATCTACCTTCGAGATGGTCTTCGGACCGTTAACGATGCAATAAACGATGCGTAAAATGATTTAAAACATTTCAAAACTCTAGGGTTTTGTTAAAAATGAAAGAGAGATATTCAGAGTGGATGGAAATTGGCCAAATCTTTAGGCAGAAGAGGCAGCCGGAACTCATTCATTTGGTCTTCAATGGAGTGAGAAGGCAACTAAAAATATAGCATAGAAAGGTGGAAAAGGGAAAGGAGACTTTGAGCATTCAAAACGTTGAGTTCAAATGAAAATGATCTTAAATCTACCTTCATTTCCAGCTACCCACCAACCCAATTCATCTCTCTTTCTCTATGCGTGTGTGTGCTCAAACTCGACGTCTAAATATATGTTTAAGTTCGGGTTCATAGGATATACTTCATTTAAGTCGAAATCTCCATCGATTTATTCTTCTCGTATCCTAAAATAATTTATTTTTTGGGTAAAAATTTGATTTATATTGCCCTCCAAAAGGAGATGAGATCACGGAAGTCTCTTGGTATTGGTTCGAGATTTCTCGCGTTCGAATGAGAGGCAGTTCGAATATACGTTTTTAGAAAGGTTGGGTATTATTTAGGTCATCTAAGTAGTATAAGATTGAATATCAACATCATATCTGCTATCAAATGCTCAAGATTGTCATAAATTAGTTTATCTTCTCTTTTAAACACATAGTTGTATGTCTGCATATAACGTCCATAAGTTAGTTCGTATAGTTAATTCATATCTGCTTCATTATCTTCTTCGACATCATTATTTCCATGAAATTTCAGGTCTTGAACTAGACTCTTTTAGTTTTAAAAGGCCACCGACTTCATCTCATTCCCATATGCCTAGCTTACGTTACACTCGTTTCAATATCAGTCCTTTGTTGTCAATTTAGGTAAAACCAGTCCGGTACACCTTTACGGCCAACAAAAAGTCCCTTCGATCTAACTCTTGATTTACTAGTGTTTTACCTGAATTTTTCACAGCCTTTTACCATTAAATGCGATCGCTTCCCCTTCAAATTTCAACTTCTAACTTGCTGGGAATCACGAGATATGATCGTTTTACCGAGACCCCTAAATCTATCCAAAACCAATGTATCTTTTAATCCAACACCCACTACTCCGGTCGCATACGACTTTTAGGGTCAATCTTTTGACACCATTCTCTTGACCTTCTTCTTAGTCATCCATCAAAATACTAACCCAAAAATCGCTCTCCAACTAGAGCTAATAATTCCACAAACCGAGCCCAAATATTGTTTTCTCATTTGGACTGAGCCAGTACTATATCCAATTCACTTGCCCTTAAACCACCCGGTTTTGGGACCGTAATATTTTTCAAGATATGAAATTTTATCTTGTATCATAATTTGTCAGTGCCTTTTGAAAATATGAGATTCAAGAAACAAAAACCCCCTGATTTATAGAATTTCACACCGGCAAACAATTGCACGAAGGCATTTTAAATTTGCGTTCTGCTCTTGTACCCAAAATGCGAAATTTCTCGCCCTCAGGGTCCCTACACCCCGGCCCGACAATTTGTGAGAGGGTTAAATCATAGTGACTTAGCGGCCCAGACATAGGAGATATTTACCTAATATCCCAAAGAGTTACCCTAACATTGGGGGTAACAACTCTCACACTAGGACAGCGCAGACGTCGAACCTAGGCTCTTGTACCAAATCTATCATCTCTGAGTCAACTGAGCTATGCCCGTGCGGGCACGTCCTACTCTTTCGCTCAAGCTTTGTGTTGCCAATACCATTGAATCAACTACTACACTAATCGTAGAGGTGCTACCACGTTTACATGACTGGTTATTAATTTGGTGGTCTGCATTTAAAAAAAATATTAATTTCTCAACTTAATATTTTATAAAATTACTAGCTAGCAATGGTTTTGTTTTCTAAAGAATATCACACCATGAATTATATAATAAATATTGTTTTTTAATTACCCATAATTTTCTATTGCCCTATTAGAACTCAACTTTTTTCATATTAACTCAAAACCTTTTTTTGCCGTTAACATAATGCATGTGTGATATTTTACAAGTTACCATATGGTGAGAATTTGGAATAACATTGGGTTAATAATCATCTTTAGACTAAATTACATTTATTCTCCTTTGTTTATTATTATATCGTAATTATGATAACAATTACAACATATACTTTAAATTTTAAAAGCGCCAATTGACTCTGTCATTACGTTTTTTTTTAACGATCTCTATAATTTAGTTGAGTTAACACATTTCATCAATTAATTATGATAAATATAATATGTTATTTAAATATAATATCACAAGCGTCTCTATTTTTAAGCAACTAGTTAAATTTAAACAAATTAACGGACATTATAAATAAAATTAACATACGTATTAAAATCAATGAACGATGTGATGAAAACTTTCCGTTAAAAGTACGAAAAAATTTAAAATATTGATTGACGATATTTAATGTTTGCGATATTTACTATAATTGGTCTTATAATTCAAGATATAAATTGATATTTACACCTAGAACAAAAAAATACACATAGATATCAATAAAACAAAGTCTCTTTAGAGCTGACCCGGTCTCTCGTTTGACACCTTCGTTTCGAACACTTGGGAATTAAATAGGTGTTGACTCAATTATGTACACCCCTAATGTCTCAATTTTTGTTCTAATTTTATGGTTTGACTAACTCAAAACCCTAAGTCAACTCAACTTTGGTTTGGAGGAAAACCCTAGGTTATTTCGTCAAAATGATTGGAAGGGTATCTTTATTTATTTATACACCATTTCTTCCCCTCCATTCTCTCTCTCTCTCTCTGCGCGAAGGAAGCCATGGTCATGGACGTGGACCAAGAAGAAATGAAATTTCTGGGCTTCTTCGGAATCTTGAGGGAGTCCTTCAAGATCATCAACATGGGGAGAAAGATCTTCGGCCAAATCGCTCTCTCGCTGATCCTCCCTTTGATTTTCATCAGCTTATCTCAGATCGAAGCAAACAACTTCTTGATCAGAAAAATCACGCACAACCAGATCGTTTTGCGTCGAACCCAAACCGGAACTTCTTCCGGCAGCGAAATCTCCAGTCTAATCTCCGACGAACGGAACTACGTTCTCTTCTTCAATCTCCTCTACTTGATCTTCACTGTAGTCATCTCCCTCCTCTCAACCGCCGCCGTCGTCTACACCGTCGCAAGCATCTACGCAGGCCGGGAAGTCACCTTCAAGAAGGTCATAATTGCCGTGCCCAAGGTTTGGAAGAGACTGATAATCACTTACCTCTGCCTCACGAACTTCTTCTTTCTCTACACTTTCGTCGCAGCTTTCATAGCTTTCGTTGTGGTTCTGACGATGGTTTTAAACAATAACAGCGCGGGCCCTTTAACAATGGCAGTCACTGTATTTATTTTCTGCGTTTATTCTGTGGCTCTCATCTACGTGACCGTAGTTTTGAAACTGGGCTACGTTATTTCGGCTCTAGAAGACGTCCGAGGAACTAAAGCTTTGCAGAAGAGCAGCAACCTTGTGAAGGGGAAAACAATGGTGGCTAGCCTCCTCTTTATAACGACGTGGTTTTTATCTGCGACGATTCAGATAGCGTTTCAGAAGCTCGCCGTCCATGGCGGATCGTCGGGGATGGTCAGCCGGTTGGCGTATGGGTTCATCTGCTTCTTGCTAGTTTTCATGGTCTACGTTTTGAGGCTTGTGGCTGACGCAGTTCTCTACTTCGTCTGCAAGTCATTCCACCATGAGAGCATCGACAAGATTGCTCTGTCGGATCATCTTGAAGTCTACTCTGGAGCCTACGCTCCGTTGAAATCCAAGGTATTATCAGATTGAACATCTTCAAGTTTGATATCATTGTTCGTCGTTTTAAGTCTAAAAATGTAGCGATTATTGTTTACGCGAGAGGTCTATGGTTTGGGTATTTGAGTGACCGGAATGGTACGGGTCCTTCTGATTTTTAAGAGTAAAAAATTGTGAAACCAGAACAGAAATCTTAAGTAAAAAAAATTTAAAATCGTATAAAACCCGACCTAAACCCTAATAAAATCCTATATGAATCCTAAAATTAGCTATAAATTCTATTAATTATTTAAAATCCGACCCAAAAATAATAAAAAATATATTTTATTATTATATTTTAATTTTTTTAATATAAAATAAAACTGTGTGAAAACCAGAACGGAACCGTTGGTTTCGGTGCCGGTTTCAAAAATCTAGAACTGCGAGTTCCGGTTTCGATTCTATTTTAGGATAAAAATATACTGGACCGACCCGTGCTCACCTCTAGTGAAATTCACTTCACTCGTTTCAGTAAACTTTGAAGTTATATACTGAAATAATTTATGTAAGAACCTATGGAGTGAATAGTCAGTGTAACGAGAAAGTCTAATTTTCTAAGATATGAGCCTCCAAATTCTAAGACCAGACAATTGATCAAAGAAAACATGAGCTAAGTTATAGTTTAGAAACAAGATATGAGCCATTAGGCTTGGACATGGTTCGGTTTAGTATGGTTAGGGTTTGGAGTCGAATGGAACTGGACCAATCAGTTTTCTGTTGTGAAGGTAGAACGGAAAATTAACCGAAATTGAACCGGAGTTGTTGGAGCCGAACTAATCGATTGCGAGTTGCGAGTCAATTTGAATTCTGACTCATGAATCAGAAACAGATTGGGTGGGTTCTGATCTATTAAAAAACCGACCCAAACCAACGGTTCCGGTTCTAGTTTTAAAAATCCAGAACTGTGAATTTCAATTATAGTTTTATTTTAAGATAAAATTAAATCGGACTGCCCGTGACTGCCACTTGCTTAAATCATGGAAAATACTCTCCTTCACTTCTCCCTTTTAGCAACTCTCCTTCTCGCCATCCACGGCGTCGCCACCGTGGAATACTCTGTCATCAACTCCGTTCCAAACACACCGGAGGAGTCCAGTTCAACAACAAGATCAGAGCTGATTACAGCCGGTAAACGCTGGTATTAGCCACCGACTTCATCTGGAGAATCTTCCAACAAAACCCGGCAGCGTCCAGGAAGAACGCCGTGATATGAACCAAGGAGCATTCAAGTTCGGAGACATAGATTAGCAAAAGACCAAAAACATAGGAATGGAGGATGCCTTAAGTTCCAAAAAAATACCTCAAAAACTTTGCTCCTAGTTCAAAATGCACTATGCGTAGGCACAATCCACCTCCCCTAAGTATAGCATTGACATGCAAGCTCCAGGTAAAAGAAATAAAAATTTGGAAAAATCGAGTTTCTAGAGTGGAGAAAGAACAAAGTATGAAAGAGAGAATAACTTGTGAACTATTGTCTTCTTTTCATTTCATTCAGCCACTATTTATAATACAAAATGACACATATAATATTAAAAATTAAATTAAATCAAATAGTAACTTTTACCCTATTTATTTCTAAAAATTCTAATAATAATTTTTTTATTTTTTATTACTAAAATAACCATAATTTCTTCTATATTGCTCAGAATGACCTAAAACTTAAATCATTGGAAACTAAATATTCAATACATAGACATTCATAAGTCACACGTTAAATTTGGTAACTATTTTTTCTTCTCAAAGTCAGTCGAAATATAGTTTAAAAATTGAAGAATTTTTATTATCATTTATTTCATCAAGTTTAATGCTCAATACCAGGTGTTTATTAGAAGAGCAGCTTGCTCGTCTTCTAGAACGTCTTTCTATGTACGCTCACATCCCTTCCCCGAGCTAACAAGCCCAAGCCCAAAGTGCTAACAATCAAATACATAAAAATTCATATTCTCATGATTTGCTTAATATTTTTATGTGTCACTTAAATTTTCTTAACACTAGTTTTCCATAATTTTTCAATATTTTGAACTTGATCGCATGCAACGTTGCCGTCATCGTGTCAGCAGGATTTCAGTTAGTACTTATCTTGTTCATAGCAAAACACCTCGCACAACAATTTGAAGAGCAAAAATGATAAACAAACATTGATTTGTTTCATGTTCACGTGAAATATTTGATCTTTAGTGAGACAGATAGCACTATCACTGTCTCAAAATAATGTGTCAATTTATAAGTCTCGACTAAGCTCACCAAACAATCATTTTAACCATATGATCTCCTTATATGCTCGAATAATAACCTCATGTTTTGTCTCTGTTATAGTCAATGCAACAATATCTGATAAGTTAACTTTTCAACTCTCAACCTAGCTTCTAATTTTAAATGGCAAGAGATTTTTTGTTATTAAGATCTCTCGCATAGTCATAATCATTATACCAAATTGAAGTCTAATAAGTGTCGACCTATCTTCAAATGGGTCGAGAGATTCACGAATTATACTCACTGAAAATACGAGAGAGTCTAATAAGAGTCGACCTATTTCCAAAGGTGTACCAACACATGCAATACACTAACCTAAAATAGAATAGAATCTAATAAGAAGTAACTTATTTCCAAAGGTGTCGATCGATCAACCTATTATGTCTCCTCCACTTCTTCTTTCGCACCACAGATTATATATTATTTTCATTCTTTACATGCGAACCAAGATGAATACTATAAAGAGAGACAAATAGCTTCTTCTTTGTCGAAAAAACCCACGAACCATAGAAGAAATTTCCCTTTCCCTCATCTTTCTAGGAGTTAAACCGGTTGTACAGTGAAATTTTGACACATTGCTTGGTTCGTTAATCGTGAACCGACCGGTGAGAGTGTCTTTTCCCCACCCTTAGTTAGAAGTCTCCCATTCCCATCGAAGGGGAAAAGAACTTCAATAGGAAAGGCATCTTCTTCTTCTACACAAAAGGTCAAAAGGGGTGAGTAGGTGAACTAGACACAAACCAAAGTGGAGTAGAAGCAAGTTCAAGGAAGTCGGCAGCCTGTCTTTATCTTCGTCGCTTTTATCCAATTAAGCAACGCCACGTGGAGGAGATTGGATTAGGTGGTGGAATACTATAAAAAGTTTTTCAATTTTTACTTATCATATTTTCTTGTACATTAATAAATCTAATTAAAATATAATTAATAGTTTAAATTTAAATAATTATATTAACTATTGTTATATACATTAACTCAAAAGTTATTCCTAAAATTTTATTATTAGTTTGGGTCTTCACCAAACTTATAAATGTGTGATAAAAATTTAAGTAATTAAGACAAGATTGGACCCAAAAAAAGTTAAGTTAAAATGATTAATTTTGAAAAAAATGACATGCCTTGTTGGCGTGACCTCATCACATCAAAGTTGTACGAATACGACTGGTGACACTGACACGCTGACGCCAAATGTCAAAGCGCGGCAAGAGTTGTGTCGTTAATTTAAATTATAATAGACCAATGATCAAACTAATAAATTAAATTATAATAGTTATCTTGATTATTTATCACACCATTAGTTATTAATTAAAATAAATATAAAAATGAGAAAACAAGACGAGATTTAGTCATAAATTCAATTATAGTCCAGCTATTAAATTTGTGTCTGTTTTAGCCGAATGTAATGGATGATGGTCCGATTCTCAGTCGACCCATTAGTTTGGGGACAGTTTAATCTCAGAAATGGACGATGGAAAACATTTTTCGCAACGAAATATCATGTTAATCCGACGGCTGAAACTGAAGATCATCGTGTGGGGCCCTAACGTAGTCCGTACGTTTAAGGTGAGAGATTTTAAGTCACGGTTGAGGTGATTTCATCTTCTCCCCCGTTTATATATTCGTTTCCTTTCCCTCTCCTTCCTCCAAAGCCCTTCATCTCTCTCTCTCTCTAGGAAAATGAGTAGCCTTGAAGCTGAAAGAACAGTGACAGGACTTGCAGCGAGAGACCCCTCTGGGATTCTCTCTCCTTACACTTATTCTCTCGGGTAATCTTTCTAGATCATGGCTGGTTCTCTTCGTTCGTGCTCGTGATCCCTTTAAAACCCTTCTTTTTACCAAAATTGGTTGCAGAGACACAGGCCCAGAAGATGTTTTCATCAGAGTGATATGCTGTGGAATTTGCCACACTGATCTTCATCAGATCAAAAACGACCTCGGCATGTCCAACTATCCTATGGTTCCAGGGTATTTAAAACACATTCTTTTCATCAATCTTTGTTTTTATCTTTGTTTTTCCATTCCTACGATTAATCACGACACGCAATCTGACTTTGTTTTTTCGTGTTCTTTGGACTAGACACGAGGTTGTCGGAGAAGTCATGGAGTTAGGAAAAGAGGTCACGAACTTCAAAGTCGGGGATATGGTCGGAGTAGGTTGCATCGTGGGTTCGTGCAGAAAATGCCTGCCTTGTAACTCCGACAAGGAACAGTACTGCGCCAAGAAAATCTGGGCATATAACGACGTCTACCCTAATGGCAAGCCCGCCTATGGCGGCTTTGCAACATCCATGCTCGTCCACCATAAGTAAAAAAAAAACAATTTATGTTTCATAAAGCACCTAAATTAGTCTAAATTCAACAGAAAACGAGTAAACAAAGACTGTCTTTTCTTGGTTCTTGGTTTATGGTTCAGATTTGTGGTTAAAATACCAGACGGGATGGCACCGGAACAGGCGGCACCGCTCTTGTGCGCCGGGGTGACAGTTTATAGCCCACTGAATCACTTCGGTCTAAGGAAAAGTGGGTTAAGAGGGGGGATACTAGGGCTCGGTGGAGTGGGACATATGGGGGTCAAAATAGCCAAAGCTATGGGCCACCATGTAACCGTGATCAGCTCATCGGACAAAAAAAGGCTCGAAGCTCTCGGCCATCTCGGCGCCGACGAGTATCTGGTCAGCTCCGACGACCGAAAAATGAAAGAAGCCTCTGAATCTCTTGATTATATAATCGACACTGTGCCTGTTTTCCATCCTCTCGAGCCTTATCTTTCTCTGCTCAGAATGGAAGGGAAGCTGATCTTAATGGGCGTAATCTCAACCCCTATCCAGTTTCTCACTCCCATGATCATGCTTGGTAAGCCTTTTTCCCGATCCAAAGGTCATTTTTTTGCGAAAAATTCACAAACCCAGATGAATTTTGCAGATGAAAAGCGTTAAAATTCGTATTTTGGGCAGGTCGGAAGTCGATTACAGGGAGTTTCATTGGGAGCATGAAGGAGATTGAAGAGGTTCTTCATCTTTGTAAAGACAAGAACCTTTCTTCGGCGATTGAGGTGGTGAAAATGGATTACATTAACGAGGCCTTCGATCGGCTGGAGCAGAACGATGTTCGGTATCGGTTTGTTGTGGACGTTGCCGGAAGCAAGTTCGAGGATTTCAGAGAAAACTATTCTTAATGATTTCGTGAGCGGTTTTGAGAATGAGTTTTTGAATTTTGCTTTGTTTGAGTAGAAAAGTGGTTGTGATTGTGGAAAAGATTCCGAATAAGCTAGACTTTGAAGTTGCCGTCATAGCTTAGTTGGTTCAGAAATGACAGATTAAGTACAAAAGTCTAAGTTCGACGTCTGCGCTAATAATCATAATTATTGCATGAATTGTTCATAATGAGAGACAAATACGATATTTGTTCGCCAATTCGACTAATGAATTAATCACTTTAACCCAACCTATGAGCAATCCCGACCGTTGCTCGAGAACTTGACAACATCAGGATAAACCAGAAATCATATTCAGAAATTCAGAACTCAGCATACAACAGTGAAGAAAGCATACATAAGGTTTGAAAAGGGTACAGGTTAAGAAAAATACTTATTAAACTTCCATTGATATCCTGCTCCTCCCTCCATTGATCCAACGGTGTCTCATTTGATCAAAATGCATCTGATTGGCGATCCCTCTGATCCAAGCAACCTGAGATGCAAGCAATGGATATTATACATGCCAGGCTTGGGGATGTCCAGTTTAAGACCTTCCACCAGAATCACTTCCTGAAAATTTCACCAAAATTAGCATCCTCTTTCCCAACATCTAAGTGGGAACAGTAAATTATGAGATCCTAAACATGGTAGGAGAGAGAAGAGAGGATGGGTGAGAGAAATATGAGAAATTTGACATAAGCAGGTAAAACAAAAACAATCAATGATTCTCGGTTGAGATTCGTTCATATGATTCGACAGTCGAACTAGTTTTCAACAACGACGAGAGTCCCTAATTGTATCTAAAATATCTTAATCCCCATAAGAAACGTGTAATTGTAGCCGGATCGGGTTCTTATAACACTCTTGACCAAACTTTAAAAGTCTAAGCAAATCATTCTAAGTTCCAATAACTTCCAGGGCAGTATTTGATGCAATTACACATAACTAAAAGAAGCTACAAAGAAATTGAAGCAAGACAATCACAGATTTACTATCAAGGTTTCTAAGAACATTAAGGGTGTTGTTTTCTTACTCTTCCTTCGAGAAATTCGAGGTGGGCTGGAATCAGATAATCATATGCAGCTACTGATAGATAATCAATACCTGCAATTACACAATGCATCATTTGAATTGGAATTCTCTTGACAAAGGTCAAATAGAAGTACATTTCAAATTACTCTTACCGACAAGTTTAATGTCCGTGTTCTCGACCAACCATTTAGCTCCATTCTTCGTAAATCCCACATAGCTTGAATCAAATTCTTTTGTCAACATAAGCCGTCTGAAATGAAGATATATGCTTATTTGACAGCAAAACATTACTAGCTTCTATGACTCAATAATCCATCCAATTTACCTGTCAGTATTTGCCGTTCTAAAAATAACCCGACGAACTCCTTTCGGAATATGCAATGACTTCATAACTTCGGCTGCAATCAGTCACCACACATTATGTAAACTAAAACAATACAAAAAAAATTTCATCTACTGTGAATTAGAATAACAAGTCAGCCCAGATCACTGCACAGAAAATCCCCCACATCATCAGAAGCAGCTAAGAGATAAAGAACATAATCGACAAGATTTGATCGATTTAAGAACTTCAAAAAAGTAAAAACCAGAGAAAAAAATATAGAAACTACCTATTAAGATGAAAATAGTTGGACTAAAATAGTTAAGAGAAAGGAACAAACCAGTGATATTTTTATCCCTCGGAACATCAACTAACAGTCCGGGGCCTAGCAAGACAGAGAATAGATAAATTAACAGTAGGCATAAAAAAAATTACAAGCACAGATTGATTAAATGGAATCAGTACCATTGAGAACTTCCAAATCGAGCGTATCAACATCGAAGCCAGCATCATAGTAGTTATCAAAGACATGACCAGGAGCATCGACGTGAGTTCCAGTATGAGCAGTGAGCTTGAATTCAGAAAAGTTTACCAAAGAACCGTTCTTCATGCTCTTGATAAGCCAGAGAAAGTGACCGAGGCCATCCTTGGATTCAAAAGCTGGCATATCCTGGACAAACCTGTGGCTGATATCAATAATCCGGCCATTACCGTAGACTTCTAGGCGAATCGGAGTAAGATTATCACCGGAGAAGGAACAGTCGGAGGTGTCGGTTCCTGGGCTAGAAGGGTGGGCTTTACAGTGAGAAGAGAGGGCGAGGGAAAACAAGGAGGCACAGAGGAGGAGAGAGAGAAGAAGCTTCATGGACGGAGAGAGCAGGGGATGAACAGAGGAAGAATCTGGGGAGAGGACTGAGAGGAGAGTTGACGCAGCTGCAGCATTTATTTTAATTAGTCCTTTTTATTATTTATTCATATTTTATTTTAGATTAATTTCATTTATTATTTTAAAAATTATTTTTTTAATGTCAATTTATTAATGTCTATTGCTTCCTCCTCATTTGAAATTTTCTAAAAATTAAATATTTAACTCAAATTTGATATTTATTTTTTGTAATAATACTAGTTAATGTATTAAATAATAACTGATCAATTATATATTAATAATTTATTAAGTTAATTTAAAAATCATTATTTTCACGCATCAACACGTGCTTTTAAGAGAATACAATATGAATGTAAACAAAGAATAATTAATAAAGTGTGATCTTATCCTATAAAGACTTAATTGAGCATATAGTATAAAATAACACATGATTATCAACCACTAAAAATAATATGCTTCAAATAATTTATTCCTTAGTTTTTTTTTCTTAAGTCCTTCAAAATCTTAAATTTATGAGAGGATATCGTTTTGTAATCTCTCGATATGTTTACGTTTATGTGTAGAGATTAGTCTTCTAAGCTCAATTTAAAGTCCAAATCACAAGTGATATATTATCGAGGCTAACACATCCTTGAGAGTCCGAAAGTAAATATATTTTAATTAGAGATTAGTCATCAAAAGTTATTTCATTCTCTATCCATTAAATAAAAAATAGAAACAAAAAATATGAAAAGATGAACAAGAATATTTTAATTAGGGTTCCTGATTTTTTTATGATCCAGTCTGGTTTTGAGCACTTCTATTAACGTGGGGGGTTGATGAAGATTAAAAGAGGTTCAAAGAGTATTGAAGGTTGGGTTGTGAAGGATGGGTGATTGATCGTCTTAGGGAGCGTGCATGTAAGCGAGCGTGCGTAATTACTGTTGTCGGTGCAATGTCTTCAACAAGCATTTAGATTCTCAAAAGGGTGTTTTTACTCGATAACACGACACCTTTTCAAATTGTAACGTATATCAAAAACCCAATTTTAATTGTAACTCATATGAAAGACATGAATTTGATCTAGAATCTCTTCGTATTTGGCTCATAGTTTTTCTCTCCGACTATAAGAATCCTTAATAACAATATTTTCTGCAACATTATCGTCATAAGTTTCTTTCTTTATTCAACAGCTATCTTAACATTCTGTAATTCTCGACGCTCAAATAAGTTGTGACCCTTTTTTAATAGAAGAAAGTGTTTCTATTACGACTAACTTCGATATGCCCTTCGAAAGACAATAAATTGCCTAATATTCATATGAGATTATTAAAGTCTAAATATTCCAAATCACTTGAAAATATTCATTTGAGACCAAAAAGGAGAGTCCAAATATTCAACTATAATAAAGTTATCAAAATAGAGAATCAAAATCTCTTTTTGCTTGTTGAAGAAGAATTAAGTGCCTATTCTAGAAGAAAATGAGTAAACAAAACCCAAGAAAACCAAGAAAAAGAAACTAATTGCTCTTTCTTAAAAACTGACTAGAGCGAGCTAAACCTGTAAAAAATGGCTCGTCGATCCTATCAACCTTGTTGAACTAAGTCTATTGAACCTACCGCAACTGTCAAGTCAAGCCTAGCGTGTTTTAGAAAAAAATTAGCTCAATACTGATCGTGAGCCTCAAGGCAAACGAGCCAAACCGTATCAAAATTGTCAAGCTTGTTGAGTTTCTAGGAATTAAGTCAAACAAGCTAAATATAATTGCATAAACTTATATAAGATATTTATTATTATTATTATAAAAAATAATATGTCATTGAAAATTTTATTTCGTTATAAATTTCACACCAACATCACTGTTAGATGCATATTAAGTAGGTTGACAAAAGACTACTAGTTTAAAGAAATTATTAAAAAAAATCACATTTTCAAATTAAAGCGAATATCTAGTAGTCGACGTCCAAATTTTTTAATTATTTTGATATGACAACCTAGCCTTATCACTTCTTCTAACCATGTGTTTCTAATCCTTATGCAGATAAATATTTCTCGAGATCTGGTGCAAAACTCTTCTATCGATCATCTTACATGCATTCATCTACGCTAAACACAGACTTTGATGATCGAAGTTGACCATGTGTCATTCACCCAAATTGTCAAAATTTTTGTCTCGAGCAATTTGATAAACAAATATCAAAGATTACACGTAGTAGGCCAATAAGTTTTTGAATATAGCTTCAAAAATTAATAAAAAAAAACTAAATTAGCAATGTTGTAACAATTATGACGTAGAGTAATACATTTTCTCACTAACAAAAGCACAAACGATATCCAATATGACTTAATATGTTCTAACATTAAGTCTCTTTCCACCCATAATAACTTCATTTATTTCAAAATATTTTCATAATGTAACGTCTTTCTTCTTTTAACTTTGAGTAAAGTCGTTGATGGTTAAACAGATGATCGTGCAATTGAAAAAGCGAGATCATTTCTACGAATACGAGTCATACCAAAATTTGTTAAATTAATTATAAACATATATTGTTAAAGTCGGTCAAGGGTCACCTTGCGGGTCAAATTTTGGTTTTTCTCCACTACACAACATCTTTAAATAAAAAAAAAAAAATCTCTGCCGCCTCAGAAGAAATTAATTTCCCTTAATATTTTAAAGATTGAAATAAAAAATAATAAAAGTATAAGATGTGGTAGGCAATAAAATACTTATTTAAATTCTGATTCATGCATGTCTCCCCTTCTGTCTAGGCTTGTTCATTGATGAATGATTGTGACTCTTGCCTAGTGTGTAAGAGCTCCTCCTCAAACGGTACTCTACTATTTGCAATAATAATTTACTTAATTTCAAAAAACAAATTGTTAAAATATTCACAAAATTCAATCTTCCAAAAAATAAGATAAAAATTTTTAAAACTTAAAATAAATAAAAGAAAAACTCTATCGCAGAGTCAACGACTCTCGGGCAGGTCGGCTATGAGTGGATGGGGAGTCGAAACCCCCTCCCCCATTTAGCCCCACCGCATTAGAGTGCGGGAGGGGTCTGCGACTCCGCTCATTTGTTGAAATTTTTAAGAAAGACATATTTTACGGAATGACAAGACAAAAGGTAAAATTAAAAAAAAAAATTGTATGAAATTTTTAAATAGGTTAAAAGAAGCATCTTATGCAATGTGCAGCCCGTGTGTAAGTATTTTCAGTTCTAGATGTGTTTGTTTTTTAATTTTTTCAAATTCTCAATTTTTCAAAGCATATATTTTGAAATGATTATAAATTTTATCATATATCTATGTTATTTTAAGAAGATATTCTAAAATATTTTGTCAATTGTAACTTTCACACAATTTATTTTATTGCCAAAAATAAAATTATCATTTAAAGTTACAAATTGTTTTGAAAAAAACTTAAAAAATATCAAAATTATGAGAAGTTGTGAAAAATATTGTAAAAATAAGTACAAAGATGTATTTATTTAGACACATTATAAATCAAAATTAAAGGGCAATATTAAAATAGTTAATTTTCAAAGTTTTAAAAATTTTGAATGATGTAATATTTTTAATAAATTTTTCTTTCTGTTTTTCATAATAAAAAATTATAACAAATTATATAAACTTTTAAATTTCAAGAAACTTTGTAGAAAATCTTTTTAAATGGACTGAATATGCGGTAAAACCTTTATGTCATCCCAATTATATATTCTTAAGAAAATTGTCAATTTTGGAAAAAAAAATACAGAAAAAATTAATTTTGTGGCTGAGTTTCGAGTAAATAGGTCAAATCGGGCCAGAGTTTTAGAAAAACAAATTTTGAGCTTCCCGAACGCATGCTCACACGCATGATGCGTCATAGCGAGGGATGACAATTTTTTTTTTTAATTTTTCATTTTTAATAAATTTAACTAACCAATCTTATCTAAATCACTTGAAATTTTTACCACATATTCAAAACAATAAAAGACACTAATCTGGAAGTTTGAAATTTTTTGACAATTGTACGATTTACTATAATTTTTTCATTAAAAAATAAAATAAATTGTTAAAATTACATACGGTAATAAATTTTTTTGAAAATTGTATCACATACTTAAAGCACTAGTTCACAAAGTTTCATGATTGTTTATTAATGTACATAATTTTTACAAAATTTATTTATTTATGTAGTAAACAAATTATAGTAAATCGTATCATTGTTGAAAATTTATGAAACTTTGTGTAATATTGTCTCACAGTGTTGTAAGTGTGTGATACAATTTATAAGAATTTTTATTACCGTATGTAATTTTAACAAATTATTTTTGTTTATGTATGAAAAAAATTATAGTAAGTTATAGAGTCGTTGAAAAAATTTAAAAACTTGTAGATTAGTGTCTTTTATTGTTGTGAATGTGTAGTAAAAATTTCAAGTTATTCTAATAAGATTTGATTAGTTAAATTTATTAAAAACAAAAAATTAAAAAAAAAATTTGTCGTCCCTCACTGTGACGCATGATACGTCCGAGTGAGGGACGATGCGTCCGATCTGTCGCACACTAGGATGTATCATGCGTCCGAGCACGCGTTTGAGAAGCCTAAAACTTATTTTTCTAAAACTCAGACTAAATTTAATATATTTACCCGAAACAGGTTCAAAATTAACTTTTTCTCAAAAAAATATAAAAAAATACAGATGAATCCATATGTAAGGGTCGCGCGTTAATGCGGGGCGAATGTTACCATAGATACGTGGCCTTTTGGCAAGCTTTTTTAACTTATTTTAAATTTCAAAGTTTTATTTATTTATTTTGAATTTCAGAATTTCTTCCATGCATTTGGTACCGTCAGCGAAGAGATCGAGAGAGGAAGTTCAGTCTTCTTTTCAATAGTTACCTTACCTCACCCTCTTCATTGGTAGTCTTCCTTTTCTGCCTACAAGCTCCCGAGCCACACAAGGGGCTCTGGAGTTAGCCAGGCTCACCGTCTAAGCTCGCGAGCTTGATTTTTGAGTTGGGCTCGGATTGGCTACAATAGCTAGCGGAGCCTAAGTCGATTGCTATTGTAGTGATCTGTCCAAACCAGCTTGCTCGGATGATATCTTTAATGTCAATAACAAAATAATTTATTTTAATTTTTTTTTTCCCACTGTTAGTAAGATACAAGAACTTTAAGATTTACATCAATTTAGAGTTAGTCTATGATTATTCTCTTATCATACATTCTCACGTATCGTTTTGTGATTTGATAAATTAAAATAATAAATAATTATTTTTATTTTTATTTATTAATAATATTTAAATTGATTCAATCAAACGATCGTAAAGACGTAACTCTAGATTTACTGATAGCTCTTAAATACCTAATATATAGATCATTAAATTCTTACCATTACTATATCAAAGTGGGACCCAAACTTTCATCTTCCACCAATCAGGACCTTTGGTTCCTTATGATTATATCCCAATGAAATAAACAAAAAAACGATCCGCACCAACAAGAACCACTAATCACGGTTGATTTAACTAGAGGAGATCAGGTGCGTTGAATTTGGAACAGAAAACTGCATCAAAATAGGAACGTCTCGACGAGTAGGGATGAGAACGTCTCCGTTGGTTATGTCACCGCCGGAGAGTGTACAGCCAGCGATTTCCGTACCGGGAACGGAGGGATAAGCCGAGGAGGCATTCAAGCTTGCTCGAACACTACCAGAATTGAACTAGAATCACACAAAAAAATTTGGTCTTGATCTGATCCGGTCTTAACTTTTTCTAATACAATAACTTCAAAATTAAATAAATCAAATAACATCAAAATCAACTTAAACTATACAAAATACATAACGATTACCATAATAATACGTATTACCAAACTAAAATATAGATTAATAATCACAATTTATAATAATTATTGATTTTAACATGGTAAAATTTGCAAACACGTTTTATCAAAATCATCCACCATATTAATATATGGTCTTGTCCGATCCTTAAAAGAAAGGGACCAGATTAATATATTTCAGTTATAAAATTTTACGACTAGAACCAGAATCGTATATAACCAAGACCGACTAGAACTGAATTAAAAAATTATGATCCGTGCTTGTTTATTAGTTTGGGTCGATTTTGTCCACCGCTGCCGCCGAGAATCCTTCACTACCAACTACCAAGAGTCACATGCACAATTAATATTCAATAAATCCATATGCAGAATTAACATAGTCTACTCCTTCGAACTACACCATGGAATTAGAAATTCATGCACATATACACTAACAGTTGTTGCAATGTACATTCTACATAGCCTTTGCATGTTTCAGCAAAACAGGAAAATACCAATAAATGAACACAAAAATAAAATAAAATAAAAGAAGACTTAGCTCCGGTGAAAGTGATCAGCTTTTGGAGGCAGATTGGGTGATGAAAAGAGCGAACAAGGCAACCACCAATGCCGTGACTGCCAAGGCCAATGTAGGCAAGGGTGTAGGAAGCCCCAAATTCTGAAGCAAAACTATGATCACTCAAACGGAAATGATAAGGCAAAGAAAGAAAGAAAGAAAAATATGGATACCTCCAGAAGTCCCTTTCCTGTGGTTATCTCTGCAGTGATTGCTAGCGTAAAGCTAACCATAGCAAGCCTCCCCACCCATACATCAACCCCATTACTCTCTTGGCTACTTTGCTCGCATCTTACGGACCCTGAGTTCGCTTTCCGCACGAGCTTCCTTTGCTCAAAACGTCTCTGAACTACTACAAACAAAAGACGCAAAATGTATTGGAATAATGAATACGGAATTGGAAATAGAAAAGAAAAAATAATAGATACCAATGATTTTATGTGGAAACCCAAGACGGAAAAAAACTATGGGCAGATGAGTGAAATCACGAATCAAAATTGGTACAATGAGTTTTGCAACTCAATTATATATTTATAACAATGAAACCTGATCATATTGAAATCTCAAACGTGAGCAGGACTGGCCTGATCTAATTAGAATTCCTGTCGTACCAAATCTAACAAAATATCATTGACTGCTAGCTCTAGAGCATCCTCCTTTCGAGGCAAATCCATTAAAGCCGAGTCAAAAACATTGAACATTATTCATTTCTTTAAAGCAAGAACAGCCTTGCGAAATAAGAGACCCATTTAGTTCTCAATTGGCCTTGGTCTGTCAGTACTTCAATTTTATATCTTTGGGTGTTCGGACCAGCTTACACAGGCTTCGAGTATTCGAACATATTTCTTGCCCTTTGCCTTCAGAAGTTACAATTATGCTCCTGAATTAAGCTCGGATAGTAGTATAATAAGGAGAAAATAGTTGTTTAATGGGATATGGCATCATAGTTTCATTCTCAAACAACAGGAATGACCCAATAACTGAGAGTGTCGTATCGATCTTCTGAATACCCAATAAAATAAAAGATAAAGGAAAATCAAAGCGTTAAAAGGAAAATGATTTGGGATTCTTACAAAGTGCAGAACCGGAAGGGCAAAATGCTCCAGTTGGCTTCAAGCTCAGACGAGGAACCCCGACAAACGAAGCAGGCTTTCCTGTTGTCCTGGATCGGCAACCATCTGTAGACAAAACATGGAGTGTGAGCTTCGAGAGAAAGAGATGGCGAGAGAGAGAGAGAGAGAGAGAGAGAGAGAGGAGATCACCATTGATCGGAAGTGCGAGAGAGGCAGAGAGATGAGCAAGGGCCATTTAGAAACTAAGGCCTGGCCAGTGAAACTCTCTTCCCTATATTCGGACCCTTATCCACCCTTTGTCAAACTGAGGTGGATAGCGCCTTATCCATGGCCTTTTTTTCTCATTCATTATCTGCCGGTTTTCATAAAGTTAGATTAAAACGAAACCGACCCAAATTTCAGATTTGTTACCGGTTCACATGAGCATTTGGTTTGCCGGACTAAAGTTTATTTTTAATTTAATAAAATTAAAACTTGCTAATCCGGGTCAAATTGTAATGATATAATTGAATTTTTAGTAGGTTAAGTCGTATCAAGAAATTATTAATTTTAGTGGGTTAGACTGATTAATCGACCCGACTCACTAAAATCTAATAATTTCTTCATAAATTTTAGGTTAGATATGTTAACCGACCCAATCTAACATACAATTTTAAGCAGTCGGATCCAACCGAAGATTTGCGTTGGTTTTAGTTTAGTTTACATGAATACTTCCAATGGCCAAAGAATCTTGTTGCCACCCTTAATCCAATATACAAAAAAAGTAAAACTGAAAACAGAAAACAGACGGTGAAGCAGCAAATTGCAGCATTTCATTCTCAAAGCTGCAAACCATTTATTATTCCTTGTCCAAAAACAAATAACTCAGTTCCATCGTCATAAAATCATCAAAATCGACGATAATCAATCGGATACGGGAGAAATATTACGAAAACAATAACGAGGATCGGTGCAGCGGATTACAGCTTGAGAAACACAAAATCTTCAATGGCAGGAACCTGTCCAATCCTCTTCAAAGCATCCTTGCTGGGTTGATCATCAACTCCAATCGCCATAATAGCTTGTTTTCTAGGAGCAATCCTCGCAACACTCATGAAACTTACATTTACGTTCTCTCCTCCTAGAATGTTCCCCACCTTTCCGATCATTCCCGGCTGATCCACCTGCCGACAGAGTATGATGTTACCTTCCAAACTCACATCGACTTCAAAGGATCCGACCTTTGTCAGATGGGGAATCCCGTCCTTCACCCGCCCTTCCACCTTTATCTCCCCCGCCTCTGATATGGCACTCGGAAATCTCGACTCCACATTGGTAATCTGAACCTGGATGAATGCTAGTGGACTCTCCGGAGAAGTGTCTAGAACTGTTCGCTCCTCGGTTATCCTCAGTCCCCTCTGTTTAGCCGTAAAATCAGCATTTACCAAGTTCACAAAAACGTTGGATATGGGCTCGATCAGACCCTTGGTTATCATGGCTCGGAGAAGCCGAGTATCGAGATCATCAGGTGCTCTTGACGAGGCGTATGTCACTTTCACACTTTTCACGCCACTTCCACCTGCCACTAGTTGGATGGCTAGCCTCCCTAGTTTCTCGGCAAGAAGCACATATGGTTTAAGCTCTGTCAATACCTGCAGTTGGGTGAGCAAGGAATGCGTTAAGCTTACTTGCAACATATGTTCCAATATTCAAAATAAAGATAATTATCAACGGACACCCTGTAATTAGAAGTATTTTTTCAATGACATCCTAAACTTTAAATTATATCAATTGATACTATAAGTATGAGTATATTTTTAACTGACACCTTCAACTTTAGAGTTTTATTAACAAATATCCCAAATTACATTTTCATTAATTATGCATCTTATTATAGTTCAACTTCAAATTTTTGTGATCGACTTTTTCACTTTCGATCATCATAATCGAATATGATAGAGTAGAAAAAAAAAATTAAAAATTAAAATGCTCTATTAACTTTAATTTGACGATATGATGTTCGTAGATAATGTTTTAAATTTTAATATTTCAATTGGTAACTTAAAAACTTTAAAGTGTCATTGAAAAACATTCATATTTTGATATGTCAATTAATATAATTAAAAGTTTATGATGTTATTAAAAAAAATATTTCTAATTATAAGATGTATATTAATAATTTTTCATATAAAAACTACATAATTTAGACTTAAAAACCCTACCCAACAAACGAGGGGTAAGGTGAACTCTAGGGGTTAAACTGATTGTACAGTAGTTGTTAAATGGGTATACAGTAGTACATTAGTTGTTAATTGAGTGTACAATAGTTGTTAACTGGGTGTTGTTAAACCGGACACGTTTCCCGAGGCCTCGAGGTCTCGAGGTCTCGGGGTCACTATTTATTAGGGTTCGTACGTTTTTCGAGGTATTGTTCATTAGGGTTTAGGGTTACTATTCATTAGGGTTTCGGGTTCCTATTCATTGGGGTTTTGGCTTGCACGTTTCCCGAAGTGCTAATCATTAGGGTTTGAGGGTGTTAAGGTTGTTAAGATTTGGAACCATCCATGCTTCAATATGAGTAAGATGAAACAAAATGAAATGAAGTACCTCTGACGGAACCATTGGTGCATTGACCGCAGTAGAAGCAAGTTCTCCTTTCAATGCTCCAACTACAGCTTCTGCGATTTCAATGGCCACTCCTTCCTATTTACCAAAGTCAAATGTAAATTGCTTTCCATGATTAAAAACAAAATCAAGATTATGCTCATAAAAGCCAACAAACCTGAGCTTCCATAGTACTAGCACCAAGGTGTGGGGTGGCAATGACTTTCTCATGTTGAACTAACTTGTTTTCTTTAGGCGGAGGTTCTACAGTAAAAACATCAAGTGCTGCCTGTAAAATACACAATTGCATTAGCACATCCATAAAGATAGGGGTGCACCTGCTCTAATCTGGACTGGTTTTTGGAGAAAATAGAACTGAATCAATATATTTTGATTTTCAAATTCTAAGAACAGAACTTGTACCAAATATGACCAGGATCAGACCAAAACAAAACCATAAATTATGATAAGGTCCAGTGTCCGGTGTCCCGTGTCCAATGTTGGTTTTTCCCAATAAAATAATTTTAATATCAATAAAAGCTAATAATATCCAAATCAATTCATATCTAACAAATAAACATAATACTTAATATAAGAATATCAAAGATTAAACAATATTAATTAATATAATTAAAAAATTACAATAATTATTAGTTGTTAAATTTAATTAAGGGTGAAATGGTTCGGTCAGGGCCAATTTTTGAGAAAAATAAGACCGGACCAACATATTTCTGTTTTACAATTTTAGGACTAGGAACGAGCATGACCAAGTTGAACCAGAGCTAGACCAAAACATTGTGTTTTCGTCTGTTTTTTTTGGTTGGATTGGTTTTGTTCACTTCTACACAAAGATAATGTTCATCCATGTTTACTCAAAGTGATAATAAGGATACACAAACCTGAGCTACAATTCCACCATCCAGTGCCCTCACTAGAGCTTCCTCATCAATTACACCACCACGAGCAACATTAACTATTCGAACTCCTTTCTTCATCTTAGAAAAATTCTCGTCATTCAGTATCTTCGACGTGGCAGGAGTAAGAGGCATGTGCAAGGAAATGAAATCTGCAGTAGATATGGCTTCTTCAAAGCTGACAAGCTCCACACCAATTGCGCGAGCCCGGTCAGCCGGGGCATATGGATCATGTGCAATCACATGCATTCCGAGACCTTTTGCCCGACGTGCAACTTCAGATCCAACTTTTCCAAAACCCATCACAGCAAGTGTTTTCCCAACGAGAGATACACCCACATATTTATTTCGTAGCCATTTCCCTGCACAAAAAACAAACTTTAGTGATCAAGAAAATTGATTATCATGGTTAAAAAACATTTATAAATTTAAAATGCATCACTAAATAAGTTGAAGTGAAAGATGTCACAAAAGCAAATATGTTGCTAGCCAGGTAACTTCAAGAATATTAGTTAGTGACATAAACGAAGATGCCAGCTTATAAATTCGAAGCTTATAAATTTAAAATGCAAGGATGTGATAACAAATTAACAGTAGTGCCAAAACCTGTCAAATTTTCCCCCAATTACCATAAAATTGTCCCATCTTGCTTTTTTTAGGTCACCATATCTTTGCTATCAAGTTTTAAAGAGTATGTTCTACCCAGTTCGGGTGTTGTATTTTCTATGGTGATAAGGCGATCAACTCCCTACCCTGACAAATCCTGCAGGATAGGCACCAAGTATAATGCGGCAGATTGGAGGCTTAGTTAAATTCTTGCAAGTTGGGAAAAATCAACCAGACGCTGACAATGTTCAGCTGAAATAATATTATATGCTTGTTAAACCAGAATTAAATCTTCCCCCGAAAAAGAAAATGGAATTTTTCATTGAGTCACGACGTGAAATAACAAAATAAATCAACAAATGACAGGCAACGCCAAAAAGAAAACGCAAAGAAAGTAGCTTTAGAAGAAAAATCACTTACCAGCTTTAACAGAAGCATCCGCCTGGGCAACATTTCTTGCCATAGCCGACAACAGAGCGATTCCATGCTCAGCTGCGGCAACCGTATTAGCAGTGGGTGCGTTCACCACCAGGCAACCGTGCTCGGTCGCGGCAGCCAGATCCACATTGTCAATGCCAACCCCTGCACGTCCAACCACCTTTAACCTACCCCCCGAGGCCTCGAAAACCTGGCGAGTAACTTTCGTTCCGCTTCTCACAATAAGAGCGTCGCAGAGAGAGATCTTGGAGCAGAGCTCTTCCGGGGTCAAATTATAAGAGCAATCAACGTTCGAGAAATCCTTGAGAAGCTCGAGCCCAGCATTGCCGAGCTTCTCCGCAACGAGGACGGTGGGCTTGGCGCCGAGAGCAGCAGAGACCACCAACACGAGAGAAGAACGATCTTTACAGCGGGGGAGGAGAGCGGTGGAGAAAGCGGAAGAGAGGGGGAGCCTGGAGGAGAGTGAGAGAGATGGGTTTCGAAGAAACGAAGCCCGGTGAGCGGAGCACGTAGATGAATCCATTGTTGAGAGATTCGAAGCTGTTATGGAGAAGGTTAGAAATGGAGGTGGTGATCTCGAATGGCGCCTTTGGCGGTGGTGCAGAAACTCAAACCTCGTTGAAGGAGGCTAAACGACTTCTATTCAGGTCGTTTAAGCATTTCTCTGAAACCTAGTACAAATATTAATTAAAAATTAAAAATTAAAAACTATATCTAAAGAGAGTCATTTACGGATAGACAAAACCGAACCAGAATCAGAATCGTAAATTAAATCTGAATCGTCAGTTTTAATTCCGTCTTGATTCTAATTTTTAAAAAACTGTGATTTATGTTCAACACTGTATGTCAAAAAAGTTCTAAAATCGAATAAAATTCAGCTCAAACTCTAATAAAATCTGATATAAATCTTAAAATTAGTTATAAATTCATTTAATTACTTAAAATTGACTCACTTCCACGTTTTTTCATCTCCAAAAAACTGAACCGGTTCATGAGCCACCGTGTTTTGGACCGGAACGGTCCGTTGGAGTTTGGACCGCAGCGTCGAACTGGTACTCACCCTGTCACCCACCCCTGCTTTGAACGCACTTACGGGTCAAATGGTCTTTTAACATTAAAATTAGGTCACTGTCAAGCAGAATCTCGTCCCGAGATCGAGCAATTCAGATTTCGACTATCCATTCATCGCACTGCTCGGAGATGATGCATTGATGTTCTAAATTTTGCATTTGTTATAATATGGATAAGGGAATGATTTGGAAAGCTAGGTTTGAAGATGCTTGGTGCAATTTCGATTAGGAACTGAATTTTCCGATCGATGGGCAAGCACTTTTGGATTTCTTTGTTTGTGCTGCTTCTTTATATTGTTGTTATCTCCAATGCCAGCGCTGGTGATGCGGATCCACATTATAGGTACTTTCTCTTTCCATTCATCTCTTTGCCGTTTCGAGTTGATTGACTGCAAACTGTAAGCGACTGAGCTGCTGATATGGATACCGTATCATTAGGTTAATCAATATACGACTTTTTTCTCATGATGATACTATTATAAGCTTATGTGTGCTTATAAACTTCAGTTAACACTAACATGTCGCCCTTAGTTGTGCTTGTATTATTTGACTTGTGTATATCAGAGGAGATAATGGTCTAATCATCATATTGTTTGATTTTTCTTGTTTTAGCCTGCATTTGCAAATTCTGATGAGATATATAAAATGCGATAGATATGTAGAAAATATTGAATTTTCATTAGAAGACACCTGTTTTGAATATGGTTTATAAAAGGAATTGCTGCTTATTGCGCGATGTGGACATGCTTCTTCATGAACCTTAATGGATAACTTATTGGTTCCAATGCAAGTCTACTAAGAAACTGAACTATATTGGTATAATACAAGGGAAGCATTACAGCTTGATGTTGTCTTCCATTAAACCAGAAAATTTAGATACTTGATGATATCAGAGTTGACCTAGTTCTTTCTGTCCTATGGCAAACAAAATGATGCTGGTGAGATAGTCAATTAGGTTTTGGAAGTGAGCGTGCTAAGAGTGATAAATTATAAACCTGCTTTTAATATGGTTCTTTGGCGTCAAGCAACGATAAAATATTTTAAATCTCAGGGTACTTTGTCAACTCAATACAAATCCATTTTACACTTTTACAATGCTTTAGGATGACCTAGTTCATGTTTCTCGCGTGAATCTTATTAATCTGGTATATCATGCACAAAACTATCTCTCTACTGTGAATTTTGGCCAATAACAGTTTGATTGGTCTATTGACATCATTTTTTTTCAGTAAATAAATCTCGTGGCTCTTTCAGATTGTTAGTTTTTCTTCTAATAATGTATTAGCAAAATACCAAGAGAATTTATGCTTATGTCAACTGTTTGATTGGTTTTTTGACATCATTTGTTTCTGTAAATAAATTTCTTGGCTCTTTCAGATTGTTAGTTTTTCTTCTAATAATGTATTAGCAAAATCTCATGAGAATTTCTGCTTATGTCGACTGTTTGATTGGTTTATTGACATCATTTGTTTCTGTAAATAAATTTCTTGGCCCTTTCAGATTGTTAGTTTTTCTTCTTAGTGTATTCTCTAAGAGAATGGATGCTTGGAGATGAGTTTTATTACACATGAGTTCTTATTGCACGTAATTAGACATCATGCGTGCTGGATTTATTTTCATTTGAAGGATCTAATTTTACTCCCAACTCTGCGTATAGAAGATTAAATGATCAATGGTCTATTTTCATATTTTTCGTAATATTAGGAAGTGTGTAAAACAATGCGAGGAAACGGGATGCGTAGGGGAGACATGTTTTCCTCCATGCAAATTAGCCTCAGATGGTGTATCTACTGAAAGTCCGTGGTATATGCAAGAACCACTTTATTTGAGGTGGAAAAAATGGGATTGCCAAAGTGATTGTCGTTATTATTGTATGCTCAATAGAGAAAAAGAACGAGAAGCACTCGGTCATGGTCCTGTTAAATATCATGGCAAATGGCCATTCACGCATGTCTATGGCATTCAGGTGTGTTTTCCATAGTTTTGCTATAAATGCACTAATTATGCAAAGATTTGATTGAAATCTTTTTAGAAATACTTTCTGGTTAATTTTTCTGTATTTACTTGCTGAGGAACCTGCCTCTGTAGCTTTCTCTGCCCTCAATCTTTCAATGCATTTCCATGGGTGGCTTTCCTTTTTCATACTTATTTACTATAAGTTGCCCCTGAAACAAAACAAGAAAACATATTACGAGTATTCCCATTTGTGGCACTTATATGGTCTATTTTCAATGAACTCCTGGTTCTGGAGTATGGTGTTTCATAGTCGGTGAGTATTTTTTACCTCTGCTTTTATGAAATTATATTCTGATTGTAGGTGAGCTTCACAACTGTTTAACTTCGCATTTCTTTTATCTTGACTGTGTACCACACTACGCCTGCAGTGATGTAGATTCAACTGAAAAACTGGACTATTCCTCTGCTGTGGCATTACTCGGCTTCCACTTGTTCTTGCCATACTGAGAAGTTTTAATGTGAGGGAGGAGGCGGCCAGAGTTATGGTTTCTGCTCCCCTCATTGCTTTTGTCACGACCCATATATTGTACCTCAACTTCTACACACTAGATTGTGGTATGTTATCTTTTGCCTCATCATTTTTTTCACTAAACAAAGGAGCTTTTAACATAACCCTAAAATATCTACTTAAAAATATTCTAGGAAGAAAATCTTTAAACAGCTCCCTAATAAATAAAGTTTTCAATTACAATCTGATATAGAATAATTTCCAAAGCAAGATAATCTTCAAACCAAAAGGGGAAATACTGAGATTTATATTTTTTACACACTATAATACAAGTTTCCTGAAGATGAACATAAGGTCTATTTCAGCCATCACAAAATTTTATTTCATCATCTTTATTGAGCATCTCTTTTCCACATGGATACTTTTTCATCCCTCTTTGTTGCCCTAGAATCTAAGACTTAAGCCTGACAGCAGGAATTCCTGGTAAATTTTGCTAATTTAATCTACTCACTTGTGCATCATTCAAGTGGCAAAAAAAATAATTGTTTTTCATTTGTATAGTTGCTTCACTGCAACGAGTCACTAGCAAAATAATGTCACGTCAAAGTCTTACTTTTTCGGCTCAATGTCGTCCAAATAGTTGATAATTAGAGCTGATTCGAAAATAAACTGGCATTAAATTGGTGGACTCTTGTTTGTGGAGCAGCAGAACAAATAGGAGATAAAAACTTAAATGAGCTTTGTGTTTTTTGCTATATCTTACTAATATTACGTGCATGCAAGTGCACAGTCCAATCATTGCAAAATGATTATTCTAACCATGAGAATAAAATTCTACAGGATGGAACATGATAGTATGTGTGACCATGGGTGTTGCTCAACTTCTCATTTGGGCAATTTGGGCGGGCTTGACTAACCACCCTGCTCGGTTGAAATTGTGGGTGGTCGTAATAGGAGGTGGCCTCGCAATGCTCCTAGAAATCTATGATATCCCTCCGTTCCACGGATTTTTCGATGCCCACGCCCTCTGGCATGCGACCACTATTCCATTGACTTACCTTTGGTGGTCTTTCATCCGAGAAGATGCCGAATTTAGAACCTCTATCCTCCTCCAAAAGGCCAAGTAATGTATCTCTCCTTTTTTTTCGTACTTTTGACAGGTTTGTTCGAAATTCATTTGATCGGTTAATGTCGAGGGATTTCTACTAGACTTCCCTGCATTTCTATATGATTCCGTATCTTCATGTTTTCTTGGTTGATAATTTATCTCATTTGCGCTGAAATCAGACTCCTTGTGGAAAATTTTGTGAACATTAATGTTGTTTTTAGATCAATTCAATGATGTGACATTCTAAATCATTGTTCCTGTGTATTTTTTTTTCCCTTTTTCCGTTGTATATTCCAAGATTCTGAATTGGTCAAAATTATAGAATATCTAATCACACGTTTTAGTTGCATACCCTAAACGGGCCCTTGCACATTATTGGTACTTAACTAGTTTTATTTTTGTATTTTATTTCACATTCTAATGTGGTAAACGAGTTAAGAGGTGACAAGGCTAGTAAACTCCAGGTGAATGAGACGACCAAACTTAATAACTTGATCTTGTTGAGTCTATCGAGCTTAGTTTAGTTATTCTTTTTTAAAGATTCAAATTGAATCGGCTGGGGGAGCCACAAGACACACTTAAGTCTAAGGAGTCTCAAAGAGTATACATAAATAATAATAAAATCATCATGAATATCTTAAGATGTGTTTTTTATTTACTTTTTATTTCAATAATTGATACCACAAAATATGAGTAATTTTTTATGAAAATTTTAACTTTTAATTATACCAACTGATCAGTTAAAGTTTAGAGCTAATAAATTTGTGCGAAATGCTCTCGCCTTGTGATTCATTAAGCTCAATCCATTTATTATGAAGAGTGTAAAGTGGAGTGACAAAATCGAGCTTGAAGACCATTTTCTTCGAATTTATGTCATCTGTTCATTGATAACATTCTAAATTTTAAGGTATCAGTTGAAAAAACTTGTAAATTTTAATGTGTCAATTAATATAATTAAAATTTTAAACTGTTGCGGGAAAAACACAAACATTTTTGAAATGTCATTTGTCATAGATTAAAAGTTTGAGATGATCATAGACAAAAGTTTAACCAGATCTCTTGCCTTCACAATAATATACGGATCTTTGGACTTTTTGGTGGTTGAAACTATCATCGACCCTTCAACCTAGCAGAGGATAAAAACGTCTGTGCAGGTTCACTTCAGTGGTCGAGGGATGGTAGATCTGGTAACAAGAAGAGGATAAAAACACAACCAAGAAAAAATTTCAACCCGCTCATTTTCGGACTTTTCTCTCGTCTGTAATTATTTTTCGAAATAAGGATCGACAACGATTACAAGTTAGAAATCAAAAATATGACGGAGAATGTTGTTTACGAATCGAAAAGAAGAGGGAAATTAGAATATTTGAAACATAATATGCACGATCGTAATAATAATATGAATAAAACTTGGAAGACATTAACAATGGCTCACGAAAGAAATCAGAATTTTAGAAAATTGACTTTCTAAATAGAATAAAAAATAAAATATAAAAGATAAAATAACTTGTAGATTTTTGTCATCTTTTTATTTTATTTAGTCACTATATATAATACAGAAGTTATATAAATAATATTAAATAAAAAGGTAACTTTTAACTTTTTTATTTTTAAAATTTCTATAATAATTTTGAACGTTTAGTTACTAAAATGATCATAACTTCTTCCACAGATTATTCAGAATGACCTGAAACTTGAACCATTGAAAACTAGACATCGAGATCATAGATATTCATAGGTCATACGTTAAATTTAGTGATCGTTTACTCTTCTAACAGTTAGTTGAAATTTATTTTAAAAAGTTGACGAATTTTATTATTATATATTCATTGAATTTAATACTCAATAGCTTAAACTAGAGTTAATGGGTATGATTAGGTTTAATCAACTTTGAAAGTCATATATTACATGGTGAGGGAAATTACCCAACCTAGCACGAACTTTAGGAGAGAGATTACGTGAGAAAAAGATGGAGTTTACCAATGGTGGATACAAACAACAATGGCTTTAATCATAACGTGGAATCAAAGTAAAGCCATCAATGCGAAATGACTCGTCCACCTGATCTACGGGCATAGACATTAAGACGCCCTCTACCCACTCTCTAGAACGAGGAAAACGGACAGAGAGAGTTAGAGAGAGAATCATTGGGAATTGTTTGTTTGTTTTCCTGTAAAACCCTAGATTCTAAACAGTGATGACAGGTGACCAGACAGCATCGTTTGTTTGTTTTCCACTAAAACCCTCTCCCCCACACCTGTCCATTACTTCATTGCCCATTCAAGTCTGGTGGGTTCTACTTCGATGGTGATATTTCACAATATGTCCAAAGCTAAGTAGTAATGAGGAAGATAACAGAAGATGGGTAGAGGAGAATCATCTACTCTGGCTTCTCTCTCAAGGGTGGGGACCCTAACCCTAACCCTAACCAAAACTGACCCGTAATTTAAGAAATGAAAACGTCTGGTTTGTGACAGACAGATGATGTCTCTCTTTTTGTCCTGGAAAGGGTCACATTAAACTTGTCAGAGAGTTGAGATTTGAAGCCTTTTCGAAGCATGGTGGGGAGAGGGCGAAGATAGGTATATATGCTTGCAATGCAAGAGACGATGATGGCTTTGAAAATTCTGGAACAGCTCAGCGAACTCATTAATGAAGAATCAACTTCATCTCTTTCTTGCAATTCGACAAGATCTCATGTACTTGGTCAGATACAAAACTTATGTGTCTACCAATCTAGAAGATAACTGTAGAAAAATTGATTTTAAATGTTTGAATTTAAAAAAAAATTGAAGTTACGTTTCTTCTATCCTATTATGTGCTCTGACAAACAATTATTCATTCAATTATTGAGATCAGTTCTGTTTCTTAGAGATAGAGATGACCAAATTCCAACAAAATGTGGACACAACCAGAAAAGCAGTGGTTTTTTTCAGCCATGCCCAATACTATCTCTCCTCTCTCTGATCATTTCAAGCTTTCTCACTCACGCCGCTTGATCTAGGGTTTCCTTTTTAGAATATTTGAAACATGAACCTCTAAGAGGCTTTTGTCTACTAGTTGATATGTTAATTGCCAGGCCTCCACATCGATGATCGTCGGTTTCACTCAAATGGGTAGTTTTAAATCAATAAGTAGTTGACGTAGGAAATTTCAGAATGTAATTGTTTGTTTTCAACTATGCAAGTTGAATTTGCCCTATGGAATATCGATTAGTAACGTTACTAACAAGTGGATTCATGTTCACTGTTATAGTTGTCTGTGACATAGTGTCACTCTCTGAATGTACAACAAGCATCAACTTCAAAACAACTACAAGTCTGTCAATCCTTTGATTTTGGAGCAGAAATTTTAAGGAAACCATTCTTCAGACCCTCCAAAAATCACAGCCTAATCCTTCGAGACGAAGAAGATATAATGAAAATCGTGAAGGCCGTTGAATGTACATTTTCGGCTTATTAAAAAACTTGAATCTCGTGAAGGCTACATCTCAAGCCTTGAACGTTGTATTTTGGTGAGCTTTTGCACTTGGCCGGTTGCACCGCTTGGCAGATTGCACTCTTTCACACCCTAATTATCTATCTATCACATGACTTATTAAATATTAACTGAAACTGATCAAACCCAAATAGAATTCAAGTGGATTTGAACTATAAATTGCTAAATCTCTTAAAAAGGAGAGGAGTTGGTAGTCTAGATGAGGAAGAGAAGGTCCAAGTTTTCAGCTTTGAGTCGTTCCTTTGTTTCATTAAACATTTTCTAGATTTTTCAAATAATCAATTTTAAATTACCGTTTATGTCGTGATCATTCTCGACGATTCTAATGTGGACTCAGCCGATGTATCATGGACGTTAATACTTTGTCACAGTTTGACCAGTCTCAAGTATTTTGTTACAAACTGCGTTATTGTGCATACGCGGTTTAAGCTCACTTACTATGTCTACGAACATGTTACTAACAAACAAACATAAAACTTTAAAGATTTCTTCAATCTATTGATAGCTATATTAGACCTCACATGGAAGAAAAATCCAAGAGACTATGTGATGAATATGAAAGCAACAAAATTGGAGTCCCGTTTTAATTTAGACATGCACAAAATATTCGACCTAATGTGAACGTGACATCTCGATAATGCATAGAATAATAATCTTAAAAAAAAGTGTGAAGATAACATGTGGAATGTAAGCCAAACTTTGGGTAGAAACTTGCATAAAAATTAAAGAAAAAGATGAAGAAGGAAGCAACGGCAATGTGTCGGCACGGGCATAGCTCAGTTGGCTCAGAGATGATAGATTGAATACAAGAACCTAGGTTCGACGTCTGCGCTGTCTTAGTGTAGGAGTTGTTACCCCCAATGTTGGGGTAGTTCCTTGGGATATCAAGTAAAGACCTTTTATATCTGGGCCGCTAAGTCACTGTGATTTAACCTCGTCACAAACTGTCGACCCGGGATGTAGGGGCCCTGAGAGCGAGGGATTTTGGCATTTGCGTACAAATACAACCAATTTGGCCATAAAAGGTGGGCAATGCACAAGCACAAGCACCCATCATTATTGATTCCCACCTCTCCTCTTTTTCCTTCTCACCTAAATTATCTTTCTATTTTTAATAATAAATTTAAGAGTTAAATTCATCGGACATTCTCAACGTTTAAGATGGTTTCACCTTATATTCTGAATGAACTTTTCTGGCCGTCGACACTTCAAATCTTTTGATTTTTTATACAACAGTCTCGATGCTAAATTTTTTAACGTCAATCTATCGATATGTATTGCTTGCTAGCCATTTTTAATTTACACTATTTAAAACTCAAATATTCAACCAAATTTAGTATGCATACTTGAAAATCCAATTCAGACTTGAAAATTAGATTGAAAAACTTGAAAATAAAAAAATATATTTGCAGATAGACGCAGTTGACAAGCTACAAAAGAATAGTAAGGCTAATGAGGGCTATCGAGCGATAGATTGACAGTAAAAAATATTAATGTCGATGGTGTTGCATAAAAAATTAAAATGTCTGAGGTGTACATTGCCAAAACAATTCGTCTAAAGTGTTCGATGAAACTACCCATGAACGTTCAGAGTGTTTTTCCCTTCACTTAACCCAACAAAAATGGAACTCAACTACGTGAAATGGATCGTGACCCATTCCACCATCTCACCCCATCCTTTTCTATCTATTTTATCTCATTTCTGTCCATTATTTCGAGAGTTGGCGATGACGTCGAACTGTTCATGAGAGCAATAATGCAGCCAAGACGGGAGAGAAACCCCAGGAAACTTCATCCTTTCCCTCTCCCTCTCCCTCTCCCTCTCTAGGAAGTTTCATGGCAATAATACAGTCTGACTTTTACGCTGGCTCGATCAAGTTCTAGAGCTTATTTTAAACCCAACAGAGAGAGAGAGAGAGAGAGAGAGAGATGAGATCTTGCAGCACTGAAACATGATAAAATAAAGGGTAGCGAGGAGAGGTGATGCGAAGAAGAGGAAAAAAATAATAGAAAGATGGGGGAAGGTGGAGCATCGTGGGTTATGTTCATGTTCTGTCCACTATACTGTATTTGCTGTGCCATGTCTGTACGGCCGACCCTACCCACGCACACTATCGCTATATATTTAAAAAGCTTAAAAGCTTAAACTACAATTTAAGCATAGGTTTCAAATAAATAACCTCTTTCGGATCTAATTATTAAAATAATTAATTTTAGGCTCTTCTTGTACCCACGGGGCTCCTACCCTCCGGTCCAAAAGTTTGTGAGGGAGTTAAATCACAGTGACTCAGCAGCCCAAAAATAGGAGGCAGTTACTTGATATCCCAAGGAACTACTTCAATATTGGAGGTAACAACTCTCACACTAAGACAGCGCAGACGTCGAACCTAGCCTCTTGTACTCAATCTACCATCTCTGAGCCAACTGAGCTATGTCCGTTCGAGCAATTTTAGGCTCTTCTCATATTTATTCATACAGTCATTGCTAGGGGTGGGCAACGGGTCGAAACGGATCGGATTCTGACCCAATCGATTCGACTTGTTCGGATCGGATTCGAAAATATGAAAGCTGACCCGATCCGATCCGTTGATGAAAAAAGCAACCCTAATCCGATCGGATCGGATCGAAACGGATCGGATCGGATCGGATCGGATTAAGAAAAAAATTCTAAAATGGCGGCGACCGATCCTGGCCCAATCCGATCTGATCCGAAATAATTTTACTGTTTACGTTTTTAGGTCTTATTTTGAGCAACCCTAATCCGTTGATCGGATCGGATCGGATCGGATCCTGGCCCAATCCGATCTGATCCAAAATAATTTTTCTGGACTCGACTCGTTTGCTTATGTTCGACCCGTGGATCCGATCCGTTTGATCCGATCCGTACGGATCGGATCGAGTCCAACGGATCAGTTCGGGTTGCCCACTCCTAGTCATTGCATCTTATACGGATGCACTGACCTCAAATTATTTTTTGAATTTTTTATTTTAATTAATTTAATTAACTAAATATTATCATAATAACTTGAAATTGTTATCACATATTCGCAACAATTGAAAAACTAGTCTAGAAATTGTTAAATTTTTTTTGATATTTGTACAATTTATTATAATTTTTTTAATACATAAACCAATGAATGTAGTTAAAATTATATTACTAAAAATTCAAGATATATTCGAAATTTAGACTTAAATTGAACTTTTAAACATATTTAAAATAATTACCTCTTGATCATGCATGTATTAATATCTAATCTAATCTCAACGGACGCGATGACACCACGTGGATAATCGGAAAGAGACCAAAGGTTTGTCGTGCCATGCGAGTAGCGTGAATTATTAAATGGTCTCCCCCCCTCTCCCACAAACCCTCCAGTAGACCTGCCGGGTACGCCGTACCCACAAACTCCAACGGCTACTGAACCTGACACGTGTGGGGTCCCCAGATTTACACGCTGGCTCTCCCACGTGGCACTTTAGAGCGGTCCCACTTGGGTTTATCCTACGTGGCGAGCGCTTAGGGTGTCAGTAGGTCTTTTCTTTTTACTTTTGGAGAATGGTATTTTTCTCCACAGGAACGGCTAAAAGAGGAAAACAACAAGCGGACACAATTTACGATGACCTCGGATGATATCTCGGAAATACCCTCATGAAATTCCTGGAATTACGTGCTAACCGGGTCTTAAAAATCGGGTCTTTGAAATAGACGAAGCAACACGAATCTCATTTGTTCTCTCTCTCTCTCAGCGTTTTCGTTTTGTTTCTCTCTCTAAACTAAAGCCAGCCCTTAATAAAGACACTATCCAACAAGGAAAAGATACGACCTTTGCCTCATCTACTGCATGCCTCTCCCTCTCTCCCTCTCTCTCTCTCCATTAATAGTTCTTTCCCACCCATCAACTCTCTCCAGACTCTGCAGACCCCTACGGCAGAATAGAAGAGATATAAAGCAAGAATCGCCCGTTCTCTGACTCCACCATGGCTGTTGAAGCTCGATATCTTAAGTTCCTTCCGCCACTTTTGGCCACCAGGTTTTCATCTCTCTCTCTCTCTCTCTCTCTCTCTATGGCCCAATCTCTCTGTGTACTCGACCGTCTCTTATGTNTGACTCCACCATGGCTGTTGAAGCTCGATATCTTAAGTGCCTTCCGCCTCTTTTGGCCACCAGGTTTTCATCTCTCTCTCTCTCTCTCTCTCTCTCTATGGCCCAATCTCTCTGTGTACTCGACCGTCTCTTATGTATTCGTCTTGTTCTAGATTTGACCTTGAATTTGGTGGATTTGCAGGGAGATTATGCACCCAATCGAGGGGAATGCAAACTTGTACAACTCCATGGTGGGATTTGGGGTGCCATTGTCAGGAACCACGACCGCCGAGAGTCTACTTCCGACGTATAATTCAGTCATCGTCGATTCATTTCCGGCTAAAACATTCGCCGGACCCATGAAATCCGACAGCGGCATCACCCACAGTTTATCCAGGAAGCGGTCGAGAGACACTGTAACGCCGTTCCTGTCCTACCCTCTTTCCCAAACCCCGAAAGCGAGCTGCTCTTTCTCATTTCTCGGAGAAGACATCACGCTCCATGTCCAAAAGCAGCAATCGGAGATAGACGATCTAATCGCCCATCATGTAAGTTTCTAAATCTTATCCTCTTCTTCCTCGTCTGTTCTTGAGATAACTTCATTGGTTTAAATAGGTTTCTCTTGTGGTTTCATAGATGGAGAAGGTGAGATTGGAAGTGGAAGAAAAGCGGAAAAGGCAAGCGAGAAGAATAGTAGAAGCAGTAGAATTGGGAATGGCGAAGAGCCTCAGAGCAAAAGAGGAAGAGATTGAAAATATTGGCAAACTGAATTGGGCGCTTCAAGAAAGGGTGAAATCACTTTGCTTAGAGAATCAGATATGGAGAGAACTTGCCCAGACCAACGAGGCCACCGTAAACGCCCTGCGCACCAACCTCGAACAGGCGGCGCAGCTGAAGGAAGAGCGAAGATTAGACGAATCGGCGGCGGCATTAATTGACGACGCGCAGTCGTGCTGCGGCAGCAATGGCGGGGAAGACGACGACAGAGGAGTGGACAGCGGATGGCGCACGATAGCAGGGTGCGCAGAGGCAAACAAATCCGGCAGCGGCGGCGGCGGCGGCAGGCTGTGCCGGAGCTGCGGGAAAGGGGAGACGTGCGTGCTAATACTGCCTTGCCGGCATCTCTGTCTCTGCACCGCTTGTGGGTCGTCTCTCCATACCTGCCCCATCTGTAAATCCACCAAGACCACGACCGTTCGTGTGAACATGTCGTAGGAAATACAATAGCTCCCCAACAAAGTGGGAAAGAAACTGCTTTCGAAATTTTTTTTTAGAAATTCTTCATCTACCCGTCTCTGTTTTTTTTTCCGATCGGCACGGCATACGTTAGCAAGAATTAGATCCGGCTGTCACTCGTGGCGGAGAGTTGGGAGAGTGGGGGAGGATAATACCCCCATGTTCGAAATTCTTCATTTCCCTGTCTGTTTTTTTTACCGGTCGGCACGGCGTACGTTAGCAACAATTAGACCCGGCTGTCGCTCGTGGCGGAGACTTGGGAGAAGTGGGGGAGGATAATGATATCTGGCCGTGGGCCCCACCGCACAGTGAGCAAGTAGACACACGCGTTACCTAGTCTTCGACAGCGACAGGTGTCGACAAATCTGACACGTAGACTTCCCAAAATGTCTCCGGCATTAAACCGACGTTTATCCGGCACAGTTTTGGAACCCGAATGAAACGACGACGTCATGGAGAACGGCGGTTGTAGGGGACTGGTCGACATCACCGATTAAAGTAGTGAAATCGGCAGCGGCGGCTCCGGTACGGCGGAGAAACAATTGTTTAATAAAAAAAGTCCACCGCCGGCCAGCGAGGCAGCGTTGCAGGCTGAGGCTCATAATGATGTTCTCTTTCCCGATGGGGAGGAAAAGGACAGAATTAAATAATTATTTAATTAGCGTTTACCTTTCGTTCTTATTCAATCAATCTAAGATATTATTAATCATTAATTATCCTTCGTGGGTACGCTGTCCTGTCTCTGTATTATCTTTATCACCGTGGCTGTGTCATATCCTCCCACGATCCATACTAGTGTGGTTTTTGGACGGAACTTCGACGGCTCTGTCACCGGAGCTTTCTCTCACATCCCCACCTTCAAGAGGAGAGAGAGGGATGGGGGTGTCTTTGTTTGGTTGTCCAGTTCCGGTGGTTGGCAGGCAACTCCAAGATGGAGTTATAAGTTTTGTATTATTCTTCCAAGGAGACGCATAACCAGAATAATATATGCAGACAAATATCGCTGTCTGGCTGGCTAGCTTTGCCTAAATTGCTTACTAATTTATAATTTAACGACGGGTTTGATGCCCAGTGGCTTATGGTAAAACTAGAGATTTAGAGGTGAACACGAGACTGTTTAGCGCAGTTTTATCTTGAAATAAAATCAGAATCGAAATTTACAGTTTTAGAACCGGCACCAACTAACCGTTTTGATTTCATTCTAGTTTGAATTTAGTTTTATTTTAAATTAAAAAAATTAATACTTAATAATAAAATATATTTATTTATTATATTTAGGTTGAGTTTATAATAAATTTATAATTTATATCAGATTTTATTCGGGTTTACTCGATTGTAGAACATTTTTTACCGATGATTCTGGTTTTACAGTTTTTATACTCGTATAATAAAATTAGATTAAAAATTAACAATTCCAATTCGAGTTTGCCCGCCTTAGTCAAAACCATATTAAAAAAGGCAAAGTTTCAATTCAAACTTTTTGAGGGTTGGCCATTTTCAAGCTCTTTATTCAAGGGTTGGAATCAACGAATATAATGGCAAAACTAGGCCGTATTTTTCTCCCATTGTTTCTTCTTTATAGTTATTGACCTAGATCAAGAACGTCACCCGAATTAAAATACCTTTTTTTAGCGTTTGGCGAGGCTTCTCCCGGCACGACCTTGTTCAAGATATTAATGAATACTAAGGACATCGAATTAGGTTATCGATGACTTGGTTTTAATCAAATTGATTTCGATTGCGACACGCATTATAATATGTATTCAAACCCTAATAATTCAATTGGAAAAGGGTTCTTAATGAATGGGCTATATGTCAAATTTTGAGACGATTCCAATTGTCAAACGTCAAATTAGGTTATTTATATGTATAATGTCTACACGTTATTCGAAATTTCAATCTTTTTCTCTTTCTTAATTTCTATATTTAATGTCAATTCAGAAAGTCGGGTCTCTCGAAGGAAGAAGAAAAGAAAGAACGAGGGATTGTTTTTGTCTCCTATCCGATGGAATCATGCGTCCATTTCATACTGGTCCTGCATGTAACCAATAAAACCCTAAAATCATTAAAATCCATAAAACAACAATACTTAGAACAAATCGTTAAACCAAGCTTTTTAAGATTGAGGTAAACCCAAGTGTATGCTTAGCTTACAAGGAAAATGAACGTGGTTAAATGAAGTTAACCCAAGTGTCGTGCCGACTTGCTCGAGATTGTGTTTGTTTTTTTTTTCTAGGTCTTCTTTTCGATAATGAATTTTTACCCGTGAATTTGTTTCGCGTATGTATTTGTAATTTCATTTTCTTTTTTCGTGTTGGATTTGGATTAGAATATTATTTGAAGGACAGTTGCGAGGGTGGACCATGATTAAAAAACGTGGTGAAGAGTAATTTGTCGCGTAGAAGGGAATGATAGAGTCGAGTTGAGAGAATATAGATTTGAATTTAAGAAGTCATGGGTCCCTTTCCATTGATATGAACCCTCTCTTTTCCCTTCCCTTATGAAAAGGGGCACTCACGTACTGCTCCTTCTGTTCCAATCCAATATCATCTTAGAATTGATTTCTCTCTCTCTCTCTCTCTCTCTCTCTCTCTCATCAACCCTACACTACCATTTCGATTTTCGAATTGAGAATTTTGATGGGACCTAAAGGACACGATAGTGTTTCAATTTGTGATGGACCATGAAGGTCCATTCTCCATTTGCTTATGTAGTTTTCTCGTATCTGTAAGCGTTTCATAATCTAGATTAATTTTGATCGGCTGTGTTGGGAATTGGGAGCGGGTTTTTTGCTGATTTCTTACGTTAGAAGCTGTTGTTTTTTATGTAGAAAAGTGATGGGGTTTATTGTTTATGCTCGTATAATTGGCCTTTTCATAAAGGCATGGTGGAACGGGCAAGATAAGAGAATCCACAGTCATCTCCATCTTCCCCAAAAAGTAAGACCTAATGCAAGAAACCATTCGCCACCCAGAAAAAATCAGACCTCAGACAGCGACTTTTCCTTTCCTGTGTTGGAATTTCAATGACCTGCTATGAATCTACTTTTCAAAGGATGGGATTTTGAGGTGTCTGCCATTGGTGGAGTTAGGCAGGGCTCAAGATGGAGACATCCTCCACTGCATTCTCATAAAAAAACCAGAAAGAACCCACTATAAAAAAAACATGAATCCTTGAAAAAGATGAGCAAGAAAAAGTAGTAAAAAAGGAGCAAACAACTGTGGCTAATACTATTCTTTTCATACCTTTAGCTGTACGGCTAGGGTTTCTGTTTGAATATAATCCATTGTCCATGTGCCTAAACCACCATTATCTGTCACATTAAGATCCCCTTTTGTTGGGCGTTGTTTGCTTCGAACTTTACTCCACTCCATCGTCGCTTAAATCATCATTATTCTCTCCCATCTCTCTCCTTTAGTGGAATACTTTAACTTGGTGTTCAAGGGTTTTTCAAACCATCTTTTTTTATGTCCATATCAGACCCGAAACCATCGAGTATATCACTTCAGCCAAAACAAGACGATTATTTTTTCACTTTCGTCGCTTTTCTGGGACTGTAAAGCAGGTGGACTGCACCATAAATAGATCATGTCTGTGGAAAGAAAAAGCAATTCCATCAATCTATACGTTGAAACGATGCCAATCTGCCCTCTAGAAGTGCCCTTTTTGGTGCAAATAATTATTTCTTCGAACAATAAACAGCGAATACAGACGTGGAGTTGGAAATGGAGGGTGACTGTTCATGGAAACCAACCATCAGTTTGGACCAATAAATATTGATTTTTTTCGGTAATATCAACTCCTCCACCACCACTGTACGAGTTGAACGCATTATATTTAGCTGTCATGATGGACCGACGATGATCTACTTTTGAATTTCAGCTCTAAATCAGGAGAAATTATTAACGAAAATTACACGTGAAATCGAGAAGTCCATCGAGTTCGTGTTCGATTAGTTTAATCGGGACAGCTATGAGAAAAGGAAAAAAAACAAAGCTGGTCCACTTACCATTACTTATAGTTTCTCATTCATAGTTGCGCAAGAAAAAGCTTGAGAGCGAAGCCATTAATGGCGTGAGAGAGCAGAACAAAAGGACAGGAGTGAGTAAAGGGCAGTGTGGGTTCAGAACAAGAGAACCAACCAAGCACAACTGCAATTAAAAAGTGTCTTATTAATGTTTCATCTGATTCCTTTCTTCGTAAATGATGGACAGTGATTGCACATGGAAAACCAGCCTGCACAATTTGATGTCATTCTTCTCTCTCCTCTCCCATCTCTCTCTCTCTCTCTACCCTCCATATTTATCACACAAACAGACAGCTGAAGATATTTTGTGAGCAGAAAGGAATGGCCCATTCTCCTTTCTAATCTCAAGACCTAAAAAAGATGGATCTGCAGTGTACATGCAGCTTTGATTTTGCTTGTCTTCGCGATGGGACAAACAACTGGTAATTAGTGGGATAATTAGTAGTAATTAGTGGGATAATTAGTGGGAGATACCATCTGCTTTTATCTTAAAATAAAATAAAAATTACACCGAACTAAATCTTCTCGTTCCATTATAGTTTTAATACAGTTTTATTTTATAATAACAAATAAATATAACAATAAAATATTTTTTTTATTAGATTTAAGTAAGATTTAAACTAATATTAATATTTATATCATATTTAATTAGAGTTTAACTTCATTTTAGAATTTTTTTGACACACGGTCTCAGTTCTGATTAGGTTTTTTACTTATAAAATCCGGCAACGACCATAAATTACTGTTTTTAAATATTAGAACCAATACTAGATTAAAACCGACAGTTCTAATCCAGTTTAATTTGAAGTTCTGATTCTGGTTTTTGCCCACCCCAACAAATAGCTTGGATTCATGTGCGCGCGGCAACATCGTTCTTTGCATGCCCTATGCTCATTATTGAATGATTTGCTACGCCAAGTTTGATTAAATTTCAAATGAGACTAACTCACCACCCACTTGTTAGGCTTAACCCACAAACATGACCTAAATATGAAAAAGGCTCGTGTAAGGTTGACCGGAAGTCAAGCCCATCTCTCTTTTATTCTTCCTTTTCCAAATTTTGTTCCTTTGAAAATTTAAAATTGAGTATAATTGAGTTAAACTTTGTTCATAATTGCACTGTTTGACACGTAAATACATGGATTAGAAAATGAATCTACGATTCTTCTTCAGATTAATTGACCCTTTTTGACTCATATATTATCATTGCTTATATTTCACTTTGATTCTGTCTTTCATGTTTGTAATAGTCTTATGTTTACCTTTGTTCGTTCGTTCGTTACGGATTTTAACCGTAAAAGGGTTGGATGATGCAGTAAATTACCGGTCGGGTCTTTGTCGGTTTCAATACAAGTCCCTTTGGGCGTGATGAGAGATGTCGTGCCCATCGAGAAAAGTCCCTAAACTTTGCTTTGATAGGAACTTTAGAAGTATTTCAACTATGATACAAAGCATTTTTGATTGCAAGTTACTGGTGTATGCATTTGGAAATTGTGTTTAGTATGAAACACATTGCTGTAAGATATGATTATAAATGAAAGAAACCAGAATTTAAAAAATCGAGTTTATAGAGAGTAGAAAGAACGAAATATAGAATTGAAAATAATTTGTTTCATTTTCATTCTGTTCAGCCACTATATATAATACAAAAGTGACATAAATCACATTAAAAAAGAAATTAAATAAAATAATAACTCTTAGTTTCTTTATTTTTAAAACTCCTATATCAATTTTTTATATTTCGTTACTAAAATAATCATGACTTCTTCTACCGTGTTCAGAATGACCTGAAACTTAAATCATTAGAAACAGGACATTCGGAGCATAGAAATTTAGAAGTTTCACGCTAAATTTGGTAACCCTTTGTATTTTTAAAAGTCAGTCAAAATTTATCATAAAAAACTAATAAATTTTTATTTCTATTTATTTCATTGAGTTTAATGGTGAACAATTTTATTACTATGATCATTCAAAGCTTTCCCTAAACAGTCTTGATAACAACATTAGGGTTCTGTCTAGTGTAGTCTGTGCAACTACAAGAACTATCAAATGACAGACGACAGAAGAAAAACCAGAAGCATCATTGTCGTCTCATAATAAACCTTGAAACTCACTGTCGAATATACAAACTTGTTGTTCTAATGAAACATGATCGTTATCGTAGAAAAAGCATGGATTGTTTACGTCCAAAAGCCACGCTTCAATATCTTCGTAATTTACCACAGTTGAATCATAATCAAAGCAACTCAAACTTCCACCCACGAACGTTTTTCTCGTCAATTCAGGGGCAGCCATGTCTGTCTCTTGGACGCATGTTTCTAGCGAATGAAAGTCAAAGGCTGTGTCAGCTGAAGCCTCGGAGGCTAGACCAGGGATGGCCGGAATCATGCCGTTCTCCGGCGACGAAACTGAGGAGCTTCCATTGCCTGTTAGCTCCTGAACAAGCTTCTTGAAACTGAAGCAATCAGTGATGTAGACTTTTGGCCTTAATGCTTTTATCACGCTGTTCATCTGCTTGTTCTTGTCGTGCTTCGATATTTCCATGGACAGGGTTTGATTTAGTTTGTTCTTGCCCATAACTTGGTGGTTTTGGTTTTCTCCACCTGGGAAACTCCTCCGCCGTGTTGTTCTTTCGGAGGTTTCTAAGAACATAAATATATCGATAATAAGACACGATTTTTCAAGAAGTTTATGTCGATCTTCTTCGAAAATGGCTTCGAAATGGAATCTTTACACCCTAACCACCAAGATCTCCATCTTTTTTAAATTAAGAAAATATGCTCCGCTTTGGAATCGAGTGAGGACGCATATGCAGTGGACGAAGGAGCAGGTAAAGGCCTCAGTTCGACGTCTGCGCTATCCCAGTGTGAGAGTTGTTACCCCTAATATTGGGGTAGCTTCTTGAAATATCAGATAAAAGTTTCCTATCTCTAGGCCGCTGAGTCACCGTGATTTAACTTCTTCACAAACTGTCAGGCCAGAGTGTAGAGACTCTGGTAGCGAAGGATTTCGACTTTTAATACAAGGAACAAGCAGATACATAAAAATATTATTAATTGTCACATTACATGATCTGATCATGGAATTTAAGGGCATGCAGCTACTATTCAATAGTTAGTGATAAATATAACCTAAAAAATGAGCATTTGCTCAAGTGAGAGATTGTCTAGGTGCTTAAGCTTTTGATAATACGATCAATTCCCAAAGAAGCTTGGATTTTTCGAGATTCCAAGTCTCCTTTCTCCTTGTAAGTGTAGGTTTATCTTTATATTATCTAAGGACAAGCTGTGTGAAAGTATCGGAGTATTGCGCGTAAATATAACCACAGATTAATGTAAGTGTACGTATCACAATTGTAAAAAATATCAATTTTACCGAGACACGCCAATTTTTTATTAATAAAATAAATTACAAAGTATTAAAAAGGATACAATTTAGATTTTTTGTTTTTTCAAAAATAACTAGCATAAAAATAAAATTACAGAAAAATAAAATAGTGGTCGAATTGAGAGATAAAAAAAATCTCGATTAGGTTCATCGAACTAACTAATAAATCCAGTCTGATGTCGTCTCTCTATTAATTTTTTTCCACCTACAATTTAGACTTATACATCGTGAAATATTGCTCGAGATTTAATTTATAGCACCATTTTTAATCATACAAGCTAAAATGAACATTACAAAAACACTCTGAGTTAAACTGTGTCACTTGATTTAACTACTTATACGACTTAGTACACGTCTCAAACAATAAGTAATGACGTTTTAAATATGATCCTAAACGTCTACGTTTGCTTTATGTTATCTAATCGATGCCCCGATGGATTGTGAAACTCCGCTTTTTAATTCTGAACACCTAATATATGGTTTTCGAGTGTCTCTTTGGATTTGTTCTTGTTAAAGTTCACATCAATTTTTAAAAAAAATTAAAATTTAATCCAATCTAACGTAAATTATTGGGTTTGGACGATTTGATTAGTGGATGGAATTTGATTGCCAACATTAATTAGAGACCTCATTACACATCTTTAATGAGAGGAAACATATGCTTAGTTCAGTTGATTAAGATATAGTAGATTTAAAAAAAAGAGTTACGGTTCGAAGCTTGCGCTGTCACAGTATGAGAGTCGTTAACTTCAATATGAGATAGCTCCTTGTGACAACAGATACGAGCCTTATATTTCTGGGCCGCTGAGTCACCGTGATTTAACTCTTTCACAACCTGTCAGGCCGTGGTGTAGGGGATTGATATCACATTTTGGAAGCGGGAAACATATTATTTTCTTTTACAAACGACACGTCGGCAAACTACAAATGACCCTCCAAATGTAGCAACCTTCTTCCGACGTGACATTTGCAGAAACAGAATCACTTGAGCCAGCCGGAGAGATATAGGGAGGGAGAGAGAGAGAGAACACTGTACTATCGTCTCTAATCCGCCGTTGAAGAGGTTCGTGAAGTTTTCAGGCAAAGTTATGGCTTATTCCAGAAAGCAGGAGTGATTGTTTTTTAGTTTGACAAGGCTTCTTTATCTCAGCCACGGCACAGCAAAAGCAAAAGCACCCAATCAAACACAAAGACTGCTCCCCACTTCTGCTTTCCAACTTTTATCTACAGTTCTTTCCCAAAAGCCACCTGACCATCCTAGCGCAATTCCTTTCTTCATTTCGGAGCAATACCAAGCCTTTCAGTCCATTTACCCACCTCCACACTCAAAGCATCTCTTTTACTGACTCTTTTTTTTTTTACAATAACATGAATTCCACCATCGTTCTCGCTTATGAGATCCCAAGCTCTCGCCCACATTTGAGCATTTTAAGATTCAGAGACAGGCACAAGCTTTTGCTGCGTCTGAGATTGATACGGCGCAGTAGGATTGTGGTGTCGGTTATTGGAAGTTATGGCGAGTTCGAGTGGGACTAAGAACGACGTGGGTCCTCCTCGGACAATGTCTCGGAGGATGACTAGAGCGTCGACTCGAATGGTGGATTTAACAAACGAGGATAGCACTCTGATTGATAGTGAGCTTGTTCCTTCTTCCCTCGCACCTGTCGCTCCCATTCTCCGAGTCGCTAATGAGATTGAGCTTGAGAATCCCAGAGTCGCCTACCTCTGTATGTGCTTGATTTATTGGAGTATTTGCAGTCTCATTGAAGAATTTTAGCAATGGAATAATTGTTTCTGATTCTGATGTTCTGAGTCCTTAATCAGTGTGATAGGCCAATGGATATTCTAATTTATCCATACCTTAGTATTTAATTTCTCTCTAGCCAATTAGTACACACTTCAATGGAGTATTATCATATAATCGTAACTCATATAAGCGATAATGTATGAGATCCTTTGAACTTTCATGGTATATGGCATAATGACCAACTCACCACGGTTTTTTCACCTTTTATAATAATCCAAATTAGAGCTACCAGACACAATTCTAGTATTCTCCTAGAAAAAAGTAAATTTAGCATCGCTTACTGGCATTTGTTTTCAATGGGATGAAGGTTGGTTCAGTTTAAGCAAAATTTTCCTATAACATGCCATTCTCTAAGGCGTTGGGATCTTATCACAGATTTGCATTTGAGTACCTATGTATCTTGTGTACTTTATTTTTCTCACTGTATATGGGGTTCGGATTTTTTTTAGCTGAAGGACTCCTACCTTATATCTTCTATTTGTTGTTCATTTAGGCCGTTTCCATGCTTTTGAGAAGGCACATATAATGGATCCAAGTTCCTCTGGACGTGGTGTCCGTCAATTCAAAACTTACTTGTTACATAGACTAGAGAAGGTATAATCTTGAAGTTATAATTTTTAAAATAATTTATTCCTACTTTTTTAGCATGATTATTCTCCTGTCTCTGTTCTTTATGAAACCATTGTTTTTTTATAACTATTGAGCATTTTTTGTCACATAATCAAATCTTGACTTGTGCTGGTCAGAATTTTACAAGGAAAGTGTTAAAATATACCAATTGTTCATGTCCCAATGTGCCAAAAGAACACGAAATACCAAATGATAAATTGGATGAATTTTCATACACCCTTGTTTTTTTGTTGGTTTCTCATTTTTTTATATGCCAGGTAAAACTTAACACAGTGAATGAAAGTGATCTTTAACATCTCAATGCTCAATTTATTGCAGGAAGAACAGGAAACAAAACCCATACTTTCGAGAAGTGATGTGAGAGAAATTCAACTTTATTATCAGAAGTTCTATGAAAAGAATATCAAAGAAGGCGAATTTAACAAGCGACCGTAAGTCATAGTTTAATCATGTATCAACACTATTTGCTCTCTATATTTAGTTATCCTTACTCTTTTGTTTCTGCCAATTTTGAAGAGAGGAGATGGCCAAGATTTGTCAAATGGCGACAGTTTTGTATGATGTACTGAGGACAGTTGTTCCATCCACAAAAATTGACGAGGAGGTATAGTTGATATATAGTTCCTATTTTGACGTATCTCCGGTAAAATAACGATGAACATAATTTATTTTTTCAATACAGACACAAAAGTATGCAAAAGACGTTCAGAGGAAACAAGAACAATATGTACACTATAATATTCTCCCCTTATATGCTGTGGGGGTTAAACCAGCAATCATGGAACTTCCTGAGGTACATCTACAGTGCCCTTTATATTTCAATTTCAAATTCACATTAGATTATTTAAAAATAAAATGTTTCATGTATAGAATGGTTTTGTTCCAGTTTACTTTCTCCCTTTTTGGCGAGTTCGTCAATACCTAGTTTTTTCTATGTCATTTTTTTTCCTTGCTTCATGTTATAATAATATAGATCAAAGCTGCCCTTCATGCTCTACGAAATATTGGTACCCTCCCTATGCCTAGAATTCATTCAACACATAGCACTGCTGATGAGAGTCCAGCAATGCCAACAGACAGGGTTAAACCTGCCAATGATGTACTGGACTGGCTTTCATTAATATTTGGATTTCAGGTGTATATCTTTTGAATGTTTTCTTTGGATTACAGTTTCTAAGAGTTTTTCTATTTATATACTATACTTAAACCTTGCCATTTGTTTAGTCTCCTGCTAGAATGGGGTACCTTAAAATTCTTGAAGATGTAGGGATTCTCAGTTACCGGATAAGATCTCTTTGGTATAAGAAACCAAAATATTCAAAATTTTGTCATTTGACTATGCATTTATGACGCCTAATTTGTTGAAAACAGCTAGCTAATTATGGCTTGTGATAGCAAGTCTTCATGCTGTAACAGGTTGAGTAGGGTATTTGTGACTATAGAGTTCGGTTAGAAAATTATCCTGCATCATATATACTCAAATAATTAATCATAAAGACACTTTTAATTAGATGTCTAGCATAGAGAGAGAGAGTGTTATCTGTGTTATCTATGTATTCTTTGTTTGGACATCCCAGAAAAAAAGATATTTAACCACTCAATGCCAAAAGACATTGACTCTAACCCTTATTGGCTATGCCCCATTTGTTTGCTGTTAAGTGCTTTACGTACTCACTATGCTACCTTGGATACTTTCTCTTCTGAAAAAATATATCATCCCATCCACTTGTTAATGATTAAAAGTTAGCTTGTTAGTGTTTTAATGGTCTTGTTTGTGGCACAAAAATAGCAACACTCACCTAGTAATACCTAAGCTTTTGTGCTGTTGTCTTTGTGCTATACCAAGTGTTTTTTTACTTTATTATTTGAGAATTATGTTCTCCATTTGACCACTATTACATCTTTCCGGGGACATTAAGAAAGGAAATGTGGCGAATCAAAGGGAACACCTAATCTTGCTGCTTGCTAACATGAGTATAAGGAACAAGATGATAGAAAATGATAATCAGGTAAGTTTCATTTCCTTGGAGATGCTATAAGTGACAAATGGTGGTAGAAATGTTATTTATCTCCATGCCTTTGTTCCATGTTGTGATCTCTATCTATTTTCTACGTGGTATATATGTACTTTTGATTTTATTTTTTGCAGTTGGATAGTGCAACTGTACAGGATTTGATGGATAAGCTTTTCAAGAACTATATCTCGTGGTGTAATTATTTGAGATGTAAAGCAAATCATAGGTACCTCTTACCTTAAGATCATTGGGTTGCGTCTAATTAAATTTTTATTTGGGTTTGGATATTAAATTAACATTTGTTCATTTTCTATATTTGTTGTTTCAATGTTAAATTTCAACTTGCTCAGAACTACCATTTAGCTTGAACCTCATGATATCCTTCAGGTATCCAGAAAATAGGGACAAAAAACAGGTTCAACTCATTTATATTGGACTGTATCTTCTTATATGGGGTGAAGCTTCAAACATCCGATTCATGCCTGAGTGCTTGTGCTTTATTTTCCACAAAGTATGGTTTCTTTAACTTCTATGCGTATATGTGTCAAATAAATGTATGTTAGAATGTCTTGATGTTAGCTGTTTGAAATCAACGTCTTAAAATTGAATCCTGACCTCTTCATATTTTCCTCTGCATTATAGACATAGTTTTCTAGAGTTAATAAAATTTAAGTGGGTAAGGTGACCACGAAAATCTTTGGGGCTTGTACAGATTTCCTTGTGAGGTAGCCTAAAAAGACAAGAAAAATCCAAACGAGCACCTGATCAAGTCATTCCCTAGTCTTTTTTCATGTCTTTTGTCATTAGTATCAAATAGTGGGAAAAATTAATTTGTGGAGTCGATCTAGTTTGCCAATGTAAAGTTTTCAAAGTCAATTTATAAATTGCAGTTTACTCTGGGAGCTATTTCTAGATTGTTGAATATGCTGTGCCAATATTTTCCCCTCTAATAATGTTTCATGGCTTCAAGATTATGCTTATAACAGAACTTGCTCATATCTTTTTAATTGTATTTTAGATGGCTGATAAGGTATCTGAGATTCTGTATAACAATGAGCATCCAGTCAGCAGTCAGCCATCTCAATTAAAAGCATGTGATGAAGAGTCGTTTTTGAAAGAAGTTATTACTCCGATCTTCCAGGTTCTACTGAAGGTAATTATTACAAATTAGTCTGCATTTTGTGTTTTCTTGATTTTAAGTCCAAAGCTGAAAATGTTACTGGGTGTAAAAGGAAGCTAGGAGAAATAAAGGTGGCAAGGCTAGCCATTCAAGTTGGAGAAACTATGATGATCTTAATGAATATTTTTGGTTAGTTTGTTGGTCATAAGTTTCTTTTCGCTTTATTGTTTGGAACCATCAGCTGAAACAATGTTCACTTGACTAGGTCTGATAAGTGTTTACTTCTTGACTGGCCATTGGACTTAAAGGCAGATTTTTTTAGACATTCAGACGTCCCACAACAGGTTAATGTGGTCTTTCTCTCTAGCTCTCTTTATGCGTTAATTGTTCATTTGTGATGCTTGACATTGACATTTAGTTTGACTTTAATAAAACTCATTTAGAATTTCTGTAGACATGATGGACAATATCACGAGCACGTCAGTTATCTACCCTCCTCACAGATGGATTTGTTCTTCTGGATAATTAACCTAGTCTATAATTTTTTAGCAGACCGCAAACCAAGTAGCCTCAGGAAAGAGGAAGCCTAAAACAAATTTTGTGGAAGTTCGTACTTTTTTGCACCTTTACAGAAGTTTTGATAGAATGTGGATATTCTTCATATTAGCAATCCAGGTATTGTTGATGTATTTGTATGGCAATAATTGTTCTTTCAATTTCCTTCCATACTGATTTAAAACTTTTACTTGTTTGCATTTAGGCCATGGTAATAATTGCCTGGAGTCCTAGTGGGTCTCTGACTGCAATTTTCGATCCTGATGTCTTTCGAAATGTTTTGAGCATTTTCATCACTTCGTCTTTTCTAAATTTTCTGCGAGGTACATTATTTTTATTATTACGAATTACAACTTTTACATTACGAATAAGGTTTATATTGCAAGTACTAATAAACTTTTGTAAAAAAGAAAACTACGTTAGTGTCAACTCATTTGATACTCATCCGAATGTTATATATGGGTTCTTTGTAGCTACTCTGGACATAATTCTTAGTTTTAACGCTTGGAAAAGCTTGAAGTTTACGCAAATACTACGATACCTTCTGAAATTTGCTGTGGCGGCTGTTTGGGCTGTAGTGCTTCCTATTGCTTATTCAAGTACGGTGCAGAATCCAACAGGACTAGTGAAATTTTTCAGCAGCTGGGCAAAAGACTGGCAGAACCAGACATTTTATAGTTATGCTGTTGCAATCTACTTAATACCTAACATATTGGCTTCCCTACTCTTTCTTCTACCTCCATTGAGGAAAAGTATGGAGCGTTCCAATTGGCGAATTGTCACATTGCTCATGTGGTGGGCGCAGGCAAGTGTTTTATAGTACACTTTTGTAATATAATTATCTCATTGGACACTATAACCATTGGTTTTCGAGGTTTATTATTCTCTTGTCCATTTTTTTTCTTGCTTATGGATTCTACAAAATGCAGCCAAAACTGTACATTGGAAGAGGCATGCATGAAGACATGTTCTCACTGTTGAAGTATGTTGGACTTAATTTGTAATTACATTTTTCGGTTCAGTTTTGACATAGCAGGTGGGCGTTAACGCTAGGTTTATAATTGGGGATATAGGTTGTGACATAATGCAATAAATTTCCTTTAATTAGGATGTACTTTTTTGGCATTTTGATTGAAATCGTCATGGCTGCAGGTATACACTTTTTTGGATCCTTCTTCTAATTAGTAAGTTGGGATTTAGCTACTATGTGGAGGTAATTTATTCTTATGCTATTGTCCAATCTCACTTTAAACAACTATATATTTCCAATACCCTCGAAAACAGAAAAAAAGTGCACAATTTTTTATTATAGGAACTAAAAGTCTGTCTTGTACAAAATAAGGATGATTTCAATGAAAGGATTTTTTTTTGACAATCATATTTATCCATCAGGACATTGTTAGGCAAAGATCTAGGGAAACGGCGGAGATTTGTAACGAAGTTTACATATCGTTAATGTAAGCTTTTTTTAAACATAAAAATAGTGGGTATGAAAAAAAAAAAAGAAAGTTAATTCCTTTTGCTAATTTTTAGTACAAAAAGTAGAAAAAAAGATTGGATGCAGATGATATATACAAAAACTCAGCACCCTTGTAAACTTTACTCAAAATTTGTTGCATTGTAAAATTATACCCGCCATCTCAAATCATTACAAAATGGTATCTAAGATTAGCAACAATGATTTGACGTCCTCAAGAATCGTAATTTCAATATTTTTCATGTTGGTTTGATCAAGTTGTTGATGTTTGAAGCACTTTATTTAGGAGTATATTTCAGGCTCTTTATGAGCTTATCTATGTCTTCTGTGATAGATTTATCCCCTTGTGGGACCAACGAAGGTGATAATGGAGATACACGTTGATAATTATCAGTGGCACGAGTTCTTTCCGTATGGTAATATTTCAGTTATTTTTTTGAACTCATTCTTATTTTTATGATAGTGCTTTTACTTAGTCAACTGTGGAACAATGACAGCAAAGCATAACATTGGAGTTCTTGTTGCGATATGGGCTCCAATTGTATTGGTAAGTTTTTGAAAGAATCTTGGATGTACAATTGATTGCTTCGGGGGTTTTGTAAATGTGTTCAATGCTTTATTTGTTCAAAGGTTTACTTTATGGATGCACAAATATGGTATGCCATATTTTCTACCCTGTTTGGAGGCATTCATGGAGCCTTTAGCCATTTAGGCGAGGTAAGCTAAAAGTTTCAACTTCATTGATATTCGGTGTTTGTAATGTGATTTAATCATTTTAAACCTCTGGAGAAGCTTTTTTTTTTGTGTTGGTATATGGAAATGGTAACGGGTTCTAAAACTCCACTACTTACATTTGACATATCTTAGATACGAACTCTTGGGATGTTAAGGTCAAGATTTGAAGCTGTTCCTTCAGCTTTTAGTGAACGGCTTCTTCCATCATCAAATAAGGATTCTATGACGTCAAGCATGGTATAGAAATTCCCCAGAGTTTCTTTTCAATTCTGAAATTCATGTTATAAGTTAATTTTAATTCATGCATAAAGCAAGCAAAATAAAGTTAGAAGAGTATTATGATCGAGACCTCAATATCTAGCAATTGTTGCATTGTAGCTTTATTGTCAACTTTTATCATTGCTTTTGGAAATAATGGAAAATAGCAGTGATTGTGCGGAGCTTTTTTTTTTAATTCTCCTCATTGTGTGAGTATCTTGGCATGCAGGATGAGTCACAGATAAGGAAAAATATTGCCTACTTTTCTCAGGTGTGGAATGAATTTATACTTACTATGCGAATGGAAGACCTCATCAGCAACAGGTTTTTGTGCCATCACGCTTAAAGTATTCTCTAGAAATCAGATCTTGCTCGTTAAAGTTTATGATAATTTTTTTCTTTATAACTGTCCAGGGATAGAGATTTGCTGCTTGTCCCATATTCTTCAAGTTATGTTTCTGTGGTCCAGTGGCCTCCTTTTTTGCTTGCTAGCAAGGTAAATACATTGCATAGCGTGTTTTATATGTAAAATTACATACGGTTATGATTCTTTATATGTCAATTTTCTTGATTCTGATAACATTAGATTTGGAAAATGATGTCAGCATGGATTTATGGTGCTTTGTTTTCAATTTTTTCTAGATTCCAATAGCATTAGATATGGCTAAAGATGTTAAGGGAAAAGAAGATGCTGACTTATTTAAGAAGATCAAGGGTGACGATTATATGTTTTCAGCAGTGATTGAATGCTACGAAACAGTGAGAGACATAATCTATGCCCTTCTTGAAGACGAAGGAGATAGGATGTAAGGAAAATATAAATATGAAATCTTGAACACGTTTCACTATTTAATTTGATTAATTAATTGTTAACACAGGATTGTGAGGCAGATATGTTATGAAGTAGATAAATGTATTCAGCATCAGAAGTTCTTAGAAAATTTCAAAATGAGTGATCTGCCTTTACTCAACGAGAAGCTGGAGAAATTTCTAAACCTTTTGGTAAGTATAGTCTGATATATTTTATTCTTAATTTTTTTGAAAATTTGCTTGGGATCTGCATATATTAATATACTGACATGCTCTAGACTTATGATGTATCAAGATAGTAACTTTAGCGTCTATTGACACAGCTTGCAGATGAAGATGAAATTGAGACATTTGAACCACAGATAATCAATGTTCTCCAAGATATTATGGAAATTATCACGCAGGATATTATGAATAATGGACATGAGTAAGTATTATGAATGATATTTTTCTGCAGCCCTTATATTACTGTGTACCATTGCGAAAAACTATTGAGAACAACTTCATGCTTGTTTTTGGCTTCATCTTTTCAGAATATTTGAAAGAGCTACCCATCCCAACCTTGGTGGAAAAACTGATAAGAAGCAAAGGTTTGAAAAGATAAACATCAATTTAACTCAAAACAAATCATGGAGAGAAAAGGTTTTTGTGAATTTTGCCGCTTATTAAATGCAACTAAAATGTGGATGTTTTAGTCTTATGTTCAGCAACATCTGGTTTGCAGGTTGTGAGGCTTTATTTGCTTTTGACTGTCAAAGAATCGGCGATAAATGTGCCGACAAACCTGGATGCTCGTCGACGCATTACTTTTTTTGCTAATTCGTTGTTTATGAACATCCCCAGTGCTCCCAAAGTTCGGGACATGCTTTCCTTTAGGTTTGTTATTTTGTTCAAAATTAACTGTAGATAGCCAATTACCATTTTTCGTTTAATATATATATATATATATATATATATATATATTAAGAAATAAGTGCGTGTGCATTGGTGCTTGTGCACTCTCTTTAAGAGAAAAATACTACTTTTTAATATGGAAGTCAAATTATGATATTCGAGTGAAATAAAGGTCATGTTGTGATATTGAAATCATTATTCTTCCATTGCCAGTTCTTAGTTGTTACCGAATGATGCCTATGTATCCTGTTTCTGTTAATATCCCTCTTCGTGTTGTGATAAAAGAAAAATTCTTTGCTTTTGATTTCATGTAGTGTTTTAACTCCATACTACAAAGAAGATGTCCTTTATTCTGATGAAGAACTTCATAAGGAAAATGAAGATGGAATATCAATCTTGTTCTATCTTCAAAAGATTTATCCTGGTTTGTTTCCTTCTTCCATTATGCTACATTTTTGTTTGAGAAAATATGACATTCGAAGTGAACTGCCAACTTTGATTGCAAACCAGATGAATGGACCAACTTCCAAGAGCGTATACGAGATTCTAAACTTGGATATACTGATAAGGATAAGATGGAATTAGTTCGTCAGTGGGTATCTTATAGAGGGCAGACTTTGTCACGTACAGGTTAGGATATTCTTATTTTTTCATTGCTGGATTAATGGATTGAAGACCTAATGTATATGCTTTTACGTCAATATTTCCTCCAGTGAGAGGGATGATGTACCACAGGGAGGCTTTGAAACTTCAATTTTTTCTGGAATTCGCTGGAGATAATGGTGCGAAAAAAAATTTCATTTATATTCTTTTATGACGCACTTATTGACAACTTTTAGATTTGAGATTTCAGGATTACAATAACTTTGACATTGCGATAAATTGATAAATCTTAAATTCTTTGTCTCATCACTTTAACTGTATTTAAAACATTAAAAATATTAAAGATAAAGGCCATTGAAATAATGTGACTTTAAGAGAATATGTTTTTGAAACTATTTGTAATTTCACATATATTTTCCCTTGACAGCTATATTTGGTGGATATCGAACTATGGGACTGAGTGAAGAAGAGCGGAAGGCATTCTTTGAACGTGCTCAAGCATTGGCTGATTTGAAATTCACATATGTGGTTTCTTGTCAGGTCTATGGTGCTCAGAAAAAATCTGATGATCCTCGTGATAGAAGTTGTGGCAGTAATATTCTAAATCTGATGTTGACGTGAGTTATATGACATTTCGGACATCGTTGATTAATATTGATGTGTACATCTGAGTTGCTTTAACTTTTATCTTAATCACTGTATAGGAATCCATCTCTTCGGGTTGCTTATATAGATGAAAGAGTTGAGACTGTCAATGGGAAACCACAAAAGGTTTACTTCTCAGTTCTTGTCAAGGGAGGAGACAAGTTTGACGAGGTACACAAAATTCAACGGTGTTCTTTATTTGAAAAGATCAGTTTGCTTGCATTGATCTTGAATGGTAAATGCTGTGTCCTTTGGAATATAAACAGATAAAATATGTTAAATCTGATCAAACTTCATTTGTCTTCTATTAATTTATTCCTCATTTCAAATTAAGAGTAATTGCTTAGGAATAAAGCATTTTGACTCTTTCTTATTCAGATGAGGACTCTTCCCCCAAACTTCTTGTAACTTTTTTGCATTTTAGCTCGAAGTTTCTTATTAAAAAAGAAAAAAATCGCCAATAAATCATTTTCCTTTTTTAAGAAAGATCTTCAATACTTCTTTTTCCACATAAGAAGGTTCTTCAATACTTCTTTTTTCCTTTGTAAGAAAGATCTTCTTCTTTTTCTCTGGAGCTCTTGATAGAGGTGTGTACCCTCCTTTGTTTTTATGTCTCATATTGCAATCTTTGCTGGTTAAGTGGCTTCACAACTGAGGGAGTCTATCTTTGGAAAGCCATTTCTTGAAGCCCTCCATTCATTATCGTGGGTCCCAAAAGTACTCTCCAATCCATTCCAGAGTTATTGATCACCCCTGCAGTACCTCATTTCATGCTTTAGATGGTCGTCCCTCATAAGCTGACATCTGTCAAAGGTGCAAGAAAGAACATTTAAGGGGACTCTTCAAAAATAATTTTCCCCATGAACAATGTCTTAATTTTACAAATGTTGACAAACCTTCTTTTTCCGGTCATGTTAGCTTGTGAGAATTGTGAGCAGAAAAAACTTCAATGTTATGGATGTCAAAATGATGGTGAACAACAGTTAGCATTAGGATAAGGAAAATGAGAGCTTCTGATTCTGAAGTGCAAAACCATAAATAAGTATGAGAAATTATATAAAGGGCTTGATCCCATGCGCTTAGAAGTGAAGTCCAGTTGATTTAACTGCAAGATTTAACATCATAGGAATGAGTAGATGAGGTGTATTTCTTTCGTGATGGAAAAATCAGATCATGGATGAGTTATTGATGAGGCTTGTCAAAGTTAGGCAAAACGGCAGGGATAGTATGATTCTAGAGAATGTCTCCAACCCTCTTTGGGTCATTTACTGAAGTTTCATAAATCTCAAATCATGGAGGAAGAAAGTTTATTAAGAATCTGAGCAGAAGTGAGGGCATTGGTTTGAAGAAATTTGAATTGTTCCACACTCGTGATGTTTTGAACCGAGAAAAGTGGGAAGACACTTGGATGGAAGAAAATATTGTCTTTAGAAGTCTCCTTTGATTCATGCATTGCTTGATATCATCCCAACTTATATTAGGGGTGCGCATAATCGAACCGAGAAAGTGGTCCGGACCAGTCTGATCTAGGTTTGCCCACTAATATTTCCGGTTATTACAAACCTTTGTTCACAGTTACGGTTTTGGTTTTTGACGATCAAAAGTTGTTAAACTAGAACTAGACCGTGAGTCAAAAACTTAATCCAAATCCAAATAAAACAAGACCCAAACAAAAAAATTGGTTCCAAACTTGATGTTAACCAACCCAAATATAATAAATTTTTTTTTTAAATATGAGACTGAACCAAAAATGGTCCCGGTCCCGGTCCCTAATCTTCATGTACTCTCGGTACGTGTATGCTTCAACATTCAATAAACAATAGGACCATTCTTGATCCAATCACTCTTTTCAGCTCTATCCCTAAATTGTTGTCCTTTCTACAAGGTGCATGTGGAGATTAACACTCACCTTATGATTACTTATGAGCTTATCAAAAGAAATTCGGTTGCACTTTTTTATCTCGTTACATTAAGACTGGATGCATTCCGATATTGAAGCTTTCTTAGTGATTTTTTTTTATTTTTTAGGAGGGAAGGGTTGTTTAGGAAGGAGAAGCTAATTTTGATATCCAAGTGTTTTGATTATTTTGTGGGTACCCGGCTTCATTGCCACATTGTTGTACTCGACGTCGAAGATTCATTTGTTGACCACTAGGGCAATATTAATACATTATTGCTAGATGTATTTATTGTTCTGGATTTTTGAAAATTTATTCTTTAGTATTGTCGTCTTTAATAGAAGAGAAATTGTTTCAAATTAAGTTTTTTTTCTTAATATTTTTATTTTTTCATTTATTGAGATTTTTTCTTTTTTACTGATGTCAAGTCAAAATTGTCAATGTTCTGCAAATTGGATTTTTGTCCGTCTCTAGTAATGTACAAAAATGTTCACAACAATACGTAAGTGGCATTAGTCAAAGTTTGGGATGCAAACAGTATTTTAAGATGAGGATTGAAGTACCTGGCCGAGCCTGGAAATCCTTTTGAACTATTGATTATTCTCATGTGGTAGGAAATTTACCGCATCAAGCTTCCTGGCTCTCCTACAGAAATTGGTGAAGGGAAACCTGAAAACCAAAATCATGCTATTATTTTCACTCGGGGAGAAGCTTTGCAGACGATTGATATGAATCAGGTACATTGTCTTATGTCTGAATGACTATATAGTTAAAAAAATATTATAAAACTCTATATTTCTCTTACAGGATAATTATTTTGAAGAAACTTTCAAAATGAGAAATGTATTACAAGAATTCGTAAAGCCTCGTCATGCTGATCGTAAGCCCACAATATTAGGCCTGAGAGAGCACATTTTTACGGGAAGGTTTGCCTCAGATCTCAGTTTTAATCTTCAATTTGACTCTGCTGCTGTTTTTACGTTGCTGGGTGCTGAATAGACCATGCTTTACAAATGAATGATCACTATGTTTATTAACTCACTGCTTTACATTTCAGTGTTTCATCTCTTGCTTGGTTCATGTCCAATCAGGAGACCAGCTTTGTAACAATTGGCCAACGTATTTTGGCAAATCCTCTGAGGTAAGCTTTATAAGTTACTCTTATTGTTAAATCCACAAATGAACATGCTTGCAAATCGAAATACTATTATATGCTACCATTTGATTTCTTTGGTTTCATAATAAATCATCAAATAGGCAACCTTGATTCAATAGAAATACTATAATATTAATACTGACAAGAAAACACAAGAGAGATCGGCATGCTTACCTGACCCATATTTCCCACAAAAATGTGAATACCTCCCCTTCCTTTTAATAGTCTTATTCAGTAAAACAATATAATCATAACTATTTTCTATTCTTTATTGTTCAAACTATCCATAATACAATTCTTATATAATATCTCCAATTACCCATGTATAATTATAACTCCCTCCATTAGACTCTTTACTTCTTCCTCTTAGAAGGGAAATTCTACGACTACCCCTGCCCCGACATACACATACACCTTGCCCTCAAGGTGGAAGTGAAGAACGGTTAATTGGGACTAGCTCCCAGCTGAAAATAAGTTGTATGACTACAGATAGCCTTTGATAAATAAATAGTTAAAGTTCGGTAGCAATCTCCTGTCAGGTTGCCACAAAGATAAAATTCAATTAAGAAAGCCTTGAAAGAAGCTATAATTGGTGAGAGTTTTGCTTTAGTCTTGCAAGGTCTTGCTCCATTGCCACAGATAAAATTGAAGTAAGAAATCCTAGAAGGAAGCTATTGTTGCTAATAGTTTTCCTCTACGTCTCATTCCTCATCTTCAATATCGATTCATTTCTTTGTTTTTCAAACAGTCCACCAATCACTAAGTCATACTCAGGGAAGGAAAATTGTCCCTCCTTTACTTTCTAGGTCAGGATTTGGATCAACAACAAAATGCACGTCCAGATAAGGTGCTTGTATCAAAGTCATTAATGTAATCTGAGCAAGATTCAAAACATCTTCACTTCCTGGTAACTCGCTTCACCAACATGCAAGAATTGTGTATCCTTCTTTGTAAGCTTGTTGAACCTAAGCCTCGATAGTCCCTAGTAGAATGATTTGGAGACTACAACATCCACCCACGTGTAATACTGACTTTCTCCACCATAATCTTCACTTCTTCCTTGAGGGGGAAATACTAACATCTTCATATGATACGAATCTATTATTCCTTGAAAATTGTTTTAGTTCTTTCTTCAACTCTTCAGCTCCTTTATTCTTTTATTCCCTTGACCTTCTTGTTTTCACTTACTTCTATTCCCGGATTGTCTTGAAGTTATCAAGGCCTATTAAGCTAAGTAAATGAATTATTTGTTAAAAAATATCATAATTACAGTTTCAATAATGTAAACAATGATAATTAGAATTCTGGATCGATGCAATTAAAAAAAATTAAAATGAGTATGCGGAAATGCAATAGTTCATTTATTTCTAACAAGTAATGAAAGGTAAGGAAAATAGTATTTGGTGTTAATATCAGTAAATTTGAGGTTGATAGAATGCAGGAAAACACTTGTAACGATGAATGAGTTGGTTAACTTTTAGTTCAATGATTTTAAGGATCAAAGATATTATGTCAGTGAAGACAGTTAATACAACATTGAATAACTTAATATGAAGGTTTTTATTAAATATCCAAATACAAAAGGCTAGTCAGGTTTGTTTGAAGAGTTCCTTTTGCTAGTCCTTGGGTAACTTCAATAGATGTTGTGGTTTGACAGGGTACGCTTCCATTATGGCCATCCAGATATATTTGACAGAATCTTTCACATAACTAGGGGTGGCATCAGCAAAGCTTCAAAAATCATAAACTTGAGCGAGGATATTTTTGCAGGTATGTTTAGTTCATGAAATAACATGGTGATAGCTATTATCTAGTAATTAACTGGGCTTATTTTATCAGGATATAATTCAACTCTACGTGGGGGTTTTATAACACATCATGAGTATATCCAAGTAGGCAAAGGTCGAGATGTAGGAATGAATCAGATATCACTTTTTGAGGCTAAGGTTGCTAATGGAAACGGAGAGCAGACACTTAGCCGTGATGTCTACCGACTTGGACGCAGATTTGATTTCTATAGGATGCTTTCATTCTACTTCACCACTGTTGGTTTCTACTTCAGTAGTATGGTAAGAAAGTTACTGTTCACGAATGTCAGTTCCCTTTGATGAATAAACTATTTTACATTCTTCCTTCATGTGGATCATAAATAACATCCAAATGTGTGGTCCAATGGTTTAAATCAAGGAAAACAAACCGTTTTTCTTAATATTAAGCTTACATTGTTACTTGCTGTTACTGGACTAGACTACTTACAATCTCAAAAGTTGTTTGGAGTTGATCTCCTCTTCAGATTATGATGAATGTAAGCTTGTGCTAAGTAAACCAGTACAATCATGATATCATGTCGAAAGAGTAAATTTTTTGCACTTTATTTAAGAGCTTCAGTAGTTTCTCAAATCCTCTAAGACTGACTGATATTTCTTGTGAATATTTTGGCTTTTGCATTTCTGGATTAAGCCCAGAAACTTGTGTAAGTTTATTTTGATTCAGATCAAGGGGTCAGATTATAATCAAAACCCGATGAAGGTCAACGAAATTGTGCTCTATACCCTTGCATTTGTTTAAAGAATGACCTTCAAGAGTTTTGCTTATACTCAATCGACATATCTATTTACAGCATCTCCATCGATATTTTCGTGAGTTATTGATTTTGCAGCCTTGTTAATAGAATTCATATTATTTCAGGTAACAGTGCTAACTGTATATGTATTCTTGTATGGACGTGTATATATGGTTATGAGTGGCTTGGAGCAGGAGATCCTTGAAAGTCCGACCATACATCAGAACAAGGCACTCGAAGAGGCTTTGGCAACCCAGTCTGTGTTCCAATTAGGCTTGTTGCTTGTGTTGCCTATGATTATGGAAATTGGTCTCGAAAAAGGATTTCGCACTGCACTTGGAGATTTCATCATTATGCAGTTACAACTTGCCTCAGTATTTTTCACGTTTCAGCTTGGAACAAAAGCACATTATTATGGAAGAACAATCTTGCATGGAGGTTCTAAATATCGAGCTACTGGGCGTGGATTTGTCGTTTTTCATGCTAAGTTTGCTGACAACTACAGGCTATACTCCCGAAGTCACTTCGTCAAAGGGTTGGAATTGTTCATCCTCTTAATAGTATATGAAGTCTACAGTGAATCATATCGCAGTTCGAGCCTTTATTGGTTCATCACTTTTTCCATATGGTTTCTGGTTATTTCCTGGTTGTTTGCTCCTTTCATTTTCAATCCATCGGGGTTTGATTGGCAAAAAACAGTCGATGATTGGACAGATTGGAAAAGGTGGATGGGAAATCGGGGAGGTATTGGAATCCAAACTGACAAAAGTTGGGAATCATGGTGGGACACAGAACAGGAGCATCTGAAGAGCACAAATATTAGGGGAAGAGTGCTCGAGATAATTCTGGCCTTTCGCTTTTTTATTTATCAATATGGAATTGTTTATCACCTTGATATATCTCATCACAGAAAGAGCTTATTGGTACAAACATTAATTCTTCATCTTTATTTTGCTATTATTGTATGGAAACTATCACTGCATTTTCGATTCGGTACCACTAACATAAAACCTGCAAATTTTCACTTCAATTTTTTCCTTGTAGGTTTACGGACTTTCCTGGGTCGTTATGTGTACGGCTCTTCTCGTCTTGAAGGTACTTTTATGGAAGCTTTATATAATTATGTGTATGGAATTAGGAGTACTGTTTGATATTTTCAAGCATATGTCAATTTTTCAAACTCTTGAGTAATATGCTCTTTTTAAGAAGTTATTAGCATTGCACCGCATTGGAAATTGCAATTTAATTTGCTGCTATATTTGTAAATTAAATATGGCTGTAGAGTTCATCTTGAAAATTGTGTCTTTTTGCAAATGGATAGGTTATATATATACACTGTTAAATGCAGATGGTTTCAATGGGAAGACGACGATTTGGAACAGATTTTCAACTGATGTTCCGGATACTTAAAGCCCTTCTGTTCCTTGGATTCACGTCTGTCATGACAGTTTTGTTTGTTGTATTTGGCCTTACAATATCAGATTTATTTGCAGCAATTCTTGCATTCATGCCAACTGGATGGGCCATTCTTCTAGTAAGTCTTACGTTTAAAATTCACACACACCCAGACACATTTGAAAATTTGAAATTAAACCTAATTCTATGTTCTCATTCGATGAAAATGTCACACTTGACAACATAGGATCAAGGATGAACTTGTAAGAGCATGAGATAGAATATAAGGTGCTTCAGAAATTAAATTTCTGAGTTTGGAAGCTTTTCAAGGAGTTTACTAGAGGGTCATTAATATTACTTACCTAGCAAATTTTATTAGATTCTGAATAGCATCTCCATTAATCACTGTGCTCAAATTCTTGCCAATGAATTTTGCAAAACTGTTCTAGTAACGCCCATCCGAATTAAGGGTAGAAATAGAATTCAAATTATATAAATTAGTTATGGATTACAAAGTTAGTAAGGAAAAGGCTGATAAGGGAATGAGTATATTTCTTAACATAAACACAGTAGTCTATTCTATCTCTCTTTCACTGTTTGGATCTTTTGGACAAATACTGAGATGGTTTTGTTATGGCAAAGATTGGGCAAGCGTGCAGACCATGCATCAAGGGAGTAGGACTGTGGGATTCGATAAAAGAGCTCGGGAGGGCATACGAGTCGATCATGGGGCTCATCATCTTCATGCCGATCGCCATTCTTTCATGGTTTCCATTTGTGTCTGAATTCCAAACTCGCCTTCTCTTCAACCAAGCTTTCAGCAGAGGTCTCCAGATTTCAATGATTCTTGCAGGAAAGAAAGATAACACTCAATCTGCTTGAACTTCTACTTTCTTTCGTCCTTTTTTGTAAGCTTTATTCGCAGTGAGTCTTGAAATTTATCCTTTTTTTGTTTGAATTTCCAAGATCCAATCTTTCGATTTTCAGCACATATTAAAGCATGTTCAATTACCTATATGTGTTTCCTTTGAGCCTGTATTTTAGTTATTGACAGAAAGATTTTGGGTCCAACTATATTTCTCTGTCAAAGATTGTATTAATATGATAAGGGATGCAGCAGTATTCACTTGTTATTATTATCAACATCCAAAAAAATAAAATTATTTTTTAGTATACGTGAAAAATGTGTCAAATATTGAAGTTAAATAAGAAGAAAACTGCAGCGAGCCGAGATCACTTTGCCCTGTTCTAATTATAATTTAATTTAATTTTATATTTAATAAAATTAAAATATAATAATAAAATATTTTTTTATTATATTTAGACTGAGTTTTTAGTAATTGGGTGAATTTATAAATAATTTTATTAGGGTTTGGATCAGATTTTATTCAATTTTAGAATTTTTTGACCAACGATCTCGATTCTGATGTTATTGTTTTTTACTCTTAAAAACTGACAGCGATTCGTAAATCATGATTTTTTTAAAAAATAAAAACAAAAATTGAATTAAAATTAACGATTTTAGTCTGATTTACAATTTCAATTCGGTTTTGCTCATCCTTAGTTTTCGTGGTTCTTCGAGACCTTATAACTAATGGTAAGATTTATGTCAGTCTTACGTATAGAAACATTTAAGATAAAGTTAAATTATGGTGTAGCCATTAGGAGATGAGACACGTTACACTATGTAGTTGTACATCAACAAGTTAGACAACAATAAGATGTCAATTTTTAGATTATTGTCATACTCACAAAGATAGGTGTTGTGAAGTGGGCGAAGCTACAATATTTTGGACCTACGTTTTAAATTACCAAATAATCTTGAGAACCCGAGTTCAAATTTTGATGAAAACGGAGATTGCATATCTCTAAGATGAAAATGAATCGATGTATCAGATAAAGTCTATCTGCTTATAGACGAGATTATGCATTAGATAGCACATGTTAATGTTTCATGTTTTGTGAGATGAGATTATGAGAGGGTTGTCCCATAATAAAGAGACTTAACTCTTAAGGTATACCCTTTTTCTATCTGCTTATAGATTTCTCGAACAAAATTCATGGTTATCGAAATAAAATAAATAAAAAAACTAAATGAAATGAACACAATTATTTTTCATAATGCATATCATTTTATTCATCAAATTATTTCATCGTGCACTACTAATGGAGGAATCGGCTCATCAGATAAACTTTATAATGAAAGGTGATGATATAATAAAGTTCATTTACTTTGATGTTCACAGCGACGTCTGGTTAAATATGTTTATGACGAGCATTTGTGGTTGTCAGTGTGACCAATCGATAAAGTTCTCAAATGTTATACTAAAAGCGAGACGTGACACTAATAATAAAGGATTAAATCACTTTTTTTATATTTATTTTAAAAAAAAATTATCACTGAACATTAATATTTTTTAAATAAGATGAAACTTTTAATTGTATCAATCTATACATTAAAATCTGACTGTTTTGCAACTAACACCTAAAACTTCTATATTACCATAAGGTTTGATAATTATCAATATTCATGAAATTTACGATAATTAAGTCACTTTTTACAATTTAAGTTTAATTTTTTAAAATTATTATATTTTCGATTAAGATGATTAAAAATAAAAAAAATTATAATAAAAAAATTTCAAAATTAATTCTAAAAAGACACATAATAAAAAAAAAAAGTAAGTATTTTTTTCATTGTTATACCAGTATTTGGATAAGTTTGAGGAGTAAGCAGAAGCAGCCATGGAAATAGAGTGAATTATCAGTCTCAAAGTTGCCTTTTTGGCATCAATGCTCAAATGGGTAGCTTGGTTTTGGTTTTTTATGGGGTAAAAACATCAGACACGTCAAGATTTTCCTGATAAATGTACAAATTCTGGCTATGGTGGTGACATGTGATCCGTGTGTTTTGTTTGATTCAGTGGTTGTATCTTCGTTGATTTGAGGAGCCCATTCATATTTCAACAGTAATGAAGGCCGACCTTCTGTCCTTCTTCGATGTCGTGTTGACCAAACTACTTGAATTGGTTCGAGAAGTCTGAATCAACCGACGAACCTCGGGCTATTTCCGACAGATGGTGCGTGGGCCCTGTCGAAGTGACACTAAAGTTTGATCCTTTGGGTGACTTTCTCTCTCTAAATCCGTTTCTCTCTATTCGTTATTCACTGCTTCTTCACTTGATTACATTAGATCCAGCTATAAATGTCATAATTCTGTAACCCTCCTTTAGTCCTTTTGTTCTTTTTCTTCATTTCTTTTTGGCTCTATTTCTCTCTCATTTCCACCATTGCTAACCAAGCTTTCTGTCCAGTAGATCCCTCTTTTCTCGAAAACACAGAGAATCCACCTCCTATATCTTCTGACCATCTTAAGGGCCACTTTCATATTTTATAATCGACTCTCTCTCTCCTCTCTTCCCCAACTCTCTCAGATTTGCGTTTTGTCTGGGCTTGCTAGTTGCCGCCCCCATTTTCGGTGAATCAGTTTCTGGGTTGTGCTCATTCTTCTTGAATCTACGCCTCTTGTAAACGACTACATTTTCAAGTCCACCTCTGAAAGGCAAATTGGTTCTGGTGGGATTGTGTCATTTCAGGTCAACATTGGTCTATTCATGCTGCTCAAGTCTATTTCGGTTCGCGAAGAAGCTTTCTCTCTTTCCTCATCCAAAGATGAAGATCAATGGGGCTAGCTCGATAAATCAAAGCAAACGTTAATGCAATTTCTATCTGGTTTTTTTCAATTACCTTTATGCTTCAAAATCTGTTTTTGTTGGTTACTTGTATCATGAGTGATGCCCTATAGTTCATTCCCCTTCCTCTCTTGATAGATTTGCGTAAATGATATTTTCATTAGTTCATGAACGGGATTTTCTCCTTTTATGGAATTCTAATTTATTGTGCATTTATTTCTGACAAAATCTTTAACTAAATGGATTTGTTTTCCTTGGTTCTGAGAATATCCATAATGTTATTCAGAAGGAAAATGATTTAATGAAATGCCCAGTACAGTTTTTTGTTGAATTTTCTATTTGTTTATTTCCTTTTGACAACTAAAAGCAGTTTCTGTGAATAAAACTGCAAAAAAAATGTTCTCATTCTATGCTTCTTTCATCTAAGATGCTAGAGATTAGAAATGCCACCATAAATTACTTAAATCAAGTCTACAACATCAAAAGAAAAATTAAATTAAATGCATTCTTTTACTGTATGAGAATTCAAATTGTCTATTTGGTATTTAGGTTGGGATATCTTTGTACGTTGAGGCTGTATATTAGAGGACCAAGTCCGACTATTTCAGTTTGAAGAACAGATATGGCTTCTGGGCATTCTTTATATTCAGAATTATCAAAGAAGACTTCATTGGGTTTGTCACTATGGGTTCTGATCTGTTTATGTGTTGGTGCATTTATAGTCTTAATCCTTTGCTTTCTATCCATATGGGTAGTGTTTAAGAGAAAATCTCGAAGAAATGGTGACAAATTTTCTATTTCTCAAATACCAAATGTATCAAAGGATATCACGGTTGACAGGGTCAATACTCAAACTGGGCATGGTAACCATGGAAGCTTATTCCTTTCCATCCATGAAAAATCATGTGATAAAAGCTTGGAGAAGACGATGACTCAATTGGGCATGAGCAAATCGAGTGACCCAGATAATATCAGCCAAGCCAGCTCGTTGCAACATTACGAAAGGGGTTGCAATTCACAGTCTGGGGAAGAAGGAAACACCGTAAACATATATAAACAGCCTTCACAATCATATGGAGGATATGGATTTGTGCCACCCTCTCCTCTCGTTGGGCTTCCGGAAGTTTCCCGTCTTGCGTGGGGCCATTGGTTCACTCTTAGGGATCTTGAATTGGCTACCAACAGTTTTTCTGTCGAGAATGTGCTCGGGGAGGGTGGTTATGGAGTTGTATACAGAGGTAGACTGGTTAATGGAACAGAGGTGGCAGTGAAGAAACTTCTTAATAATTTGTAAGGAATTGATAGGCCATTTTTTACTTCATCTTTTCATGCTACAATATGTTATATTTCCATTTCACTAATGCAGGGGACAGGCAGAGAAAGAATTTAGAGTTGAAGTGGAGGCCATTGGCCACGTTCGCCACAAAAATCTTGTGCGGCTACTAGGTTATTGCATTGAAGGAGTTCATCGGTAGGAATTCATTTCTATTTCATTTATTGCTTCGTGTTTGCACGAGGGAAAACAAGTCAAATGATCTCGCTGAGTTATTGTTTTTCACCAATCAACATTATTACTTCAAGCTTTTTTTTCTTCTCTTTGTGCTATATATTATTTCTAACTGTATTTATGATTCGTTCGTCCTTCTCTATGATACCCGATTTTGAAATATCTCTGTAAATTGTTTTGTATTTCTTGTGTAGGATGCTAGTATATGAATACGTGAACAATGGAAACTTAGAACAATGGCTGCATGGGGCGAACCGAGTCCATGGCTCCCTTACTTGGGAGGCACGTATGAAGGTGCTTCTCGGTACAGCTAAGGCGTAAGTGGTTTTAACCTCATATAATTTTGTAGATTATTGAAATTTGAGTTGCTATTATGGCTGTCATCGTATCTTATTGATTTCCAACTCTTCATTACGCTTTTTGATTCTATATTCAGCGCTCTATATATCGTCGATAAAGCAGATCATATTTTATTCTTCATGTGTGAATGGGTGTACGTCTTTACACATATTAATTCGTCTTTACACATATTAATTCGTCTTGTGTCATGTTGGTCACTAGGATTTGAATGAACAAGAGAATCCCATATTCGGACATTCTTTGATACAAGCATGATTTCGGTAGATTTCTTTATTAAAAAAAAATATTACAGGAAACAAAATTAATAATTTTTAATTATAATTTCTTATTTCACAATTATTTAAATTAGGTAATTATAATTTCTTATTTCGTAGTAGGATTAATTGACTTCTTTAATATTTATTTATTTAAATTTAGTTAAGTTTATTCTATTTAAGAGTTTGTAACCTTACGAGAAATGACAGAATTAATCTATAAAGTTTATTTTTAATTTTTATTTCTCTCTTCTTCTTCTGTCTCTTTCGAATTTTCTACAATTCGCTCAATGACAGGATGAGGGTTATTACTCGAACCAGAGATAAATTTTCAGAGGAGATCACATCATTCTTTCCGTAAACTTCAAATTGGATTGACCAAATAGTTTCTCATAATGAATGCAGGCTTGCTTATTTGCACGAAGCGATAGAACCGAAAGTAATTCACAGAGACGTAAAATCAAGCAATATTTTGATCAATGATGAGTTCAATGGTAAAATCTCTGATTTTGGATTGGCCAAGCTTTTAGACTCGGGAGAGACTCACATAACAACTCGGGTGATGGGAACATTTGGGTACTATTTCTTCTTCCTGTAGTTGATGACCATTTGTTTGCAGACTGAATTCTGTTTTTGGGACTAAGAAAATGTGATAATTGTGTAAATTACAGTTATGTGGCACCGGAATATGCTAACACGGGAATGTTAAACGAGAAAAGTGACGTCTATAGCTTTGGTGTTCTTCTTATCGAAACGGTGACCGGAAAGGACCCTGTGGACTACAGCCGTCCTGCAAATGAGGTGATAAAATTAACTTATTGTCGATTTAATGTTTTTCTATGCAACTTTTAAGAAAGGAATGTTTTTTGTCGACGAATCAGGTTAATCTCGTCGAGTGGCTTAAGGTGATGGTGGGAACAAGAAGAGTGGAGGAAGTTTTAGATCAGAATCTTGAAATTAAGCCCACGATAAGAGCGTTAAAACGAGCTCTTCTTGCTGCTCTTAGATGTGTCGATCCTGAGTCAGACAAGAGACCGAAAATGAGTCAAGTTGTACGGATGTTAGAAGGTGATGAATACCCGTTCCGGGAGGTGAGATTAATATCTCAACCGAGGCTGTTTCGATCTTATTGATATTCTTTTTCGGTGTCTGATTTAAATAATCTGATCCTGTGATTGTGCTCATTTCGTTTATTGGAAAACATGTTCTGAGATTCGTACGATTATTTCGATAGGATCGAAGAAACCGTCAAACTGCAAGCACGGAAATAGAGCCAGAGCCAGAGCCGGCAGAGGAAGCTCCTTGTTCAGCAGACTCAAAAAAGAAGTCCGGAGAACCCGGGATCGAAACATTACAGGCAACTCGGGGATAGAAATGTACGAGCTACGATAATTTCGGCAGTGCATAAACTCCGAAGATAACTTGAAAAATTAGCTCGAGTTTGAATCTTGTTTTTGAGACCAGTGGGTTCTCCTTTTACTAGATTGTGATATTCAAATGTGAGAGCTTACTCGTACAAGTTCATATTAGAATTTTCAGGTAATACATTTTTTTACTTTAAATTAATAAATATTTACTTTAGTTTTTAGTATTATAATATTGATAAAAATCTTATATTACTGAAATAAACTTTTAAAATAATTTCTAATTTTATAATCTAAAATAACATTAAATGAATAAAATTTATATACTTTAAAGCGATCCGAGTGTTAACGAATAAACAAAAATTCATCAATCTATTCTCGATAATTAAGTGAGGCTCGGCTCGGAAAATTTCTTAAACGAGGGGAATCGATTGAGGTGAGTCGCTTAGCTTAGTTGAAAAAATAATTTTAAATTTAATAATTAATAAATTCAAAATAAATTTAAAAATTGGCATATGATCAAAAAGGAAGAATGGTTTATACACTGATGATGCATAGCTTGAAATACCTTGAAGATGACTAAAGATTAAAGATTAACTAATTATTTTGCGGTAAAATCCATGGTTTCCCATATATCTTCNCCATGGTTTCCCATATCTTCATTCATCCAAAACTAAGCTATATTGTCGATGCCTAAAGATTAGGGGTGGGCAAAATCAGATCGCAATCGCAAATCGAATGGAAATCGTCGATTTTAATCCAGTCTTTGTTCTAATTTTTTAAAAAATGTAATTTATGAGCCGGTGTCAGTCTTTAGGAGTAAAAAACCGTGAAACTGGGTCAAAAAAGTTCTAAATCGAGTAAAACCTGACTCAAACCCTAATAAAATCTAATATAAATCCTAAAATTAATTATAAAATTATTTAATTACTTAAAACTCGAACCAGAATAGGATGGTCTAAACTTAAGCTTTTGTTCCAAATGACAAATCCTACGAGTTGTTTCTGCTCGTTTCTTATGCTACGAGTAGGCATTTGAGCTCAAACGACGAATCCTTCCGGTTGTCCCCAGAAAATAACTGCATCACATGCATCATGTTTTATTGATTTTCATACTGTGTATAACCTAGTCTCTACCACCAACGGTTAGTTCATGAAGATTTGGTCTTGTTTTCCACCTCAAATCCACACGTGCTTCCGAGGATAAAACGACATTTCTAAGAGCAATAAAAATGATCCAACATACATATAATACGACACTTTAAAGACAACATCCGATAAATTCAATCTAGACAATGATCTTCGTGGGATTTAGCTCATCGATCGAGCTATAGGCGAGCTCGTAATTCGTTATTTGCAAGAGGTGATCCAAAAAATGGATTTGGATCTTGCTTATGATCCAAATGGGGATTTTTGCCAGTAATTGGAGTTCACTTTAAAAAAGAAGATGGAATTAGATCATGCAGTAAGCCATAGTCATGAAACTGAAGATGGTGGGGATGGAGATTGAGGTCTTGATAGAGCATGGAGCCACCATGATCAACTTGATTAATATTGGTTAGGAAGAACTGACACAGCAGTGCCGGAGGGAGAAAGGACAGCGCCGGAGCTGATGCAGCTGCAAAGAGAGACGGTGAAAACATTCCCGGCGAGTTTCTCCGGAGAGTCGCCGGACATTGGTGACTGTGTTGCCCTTCGTAGGTTGTTATCACTGTAGAATGATTTACAAATTGTTCTCTCTTCTATATTTTGTTTTTTTTTTTTTTAAATTCGATTTTTCAAATTCTGATTTTTTGAAGTTTGATGCTGAAAACCTTAGAGAAAGGAAAGAACGGAGGAAGAAAAACCTCGGATAGGGGCTGTTTTTGACAGCCTTCTGTCCGTACTTCCTCCATCTGTAGCCATCTTCAAGGTGATCGATCTCGCTCTTGGTCAGAAAGGCAAACCTTGGCTGTTTTTTGACAGCCTTCTGTATGCAAAGAGAATTTTATGGGAAGATTTGAATGTTTTCTTATTAATTTTGTTTCTTTCCAGGAAGGAGATTAACTTCTAATAGATCGTGCAAATCTCATTAGTTGGTGCAATTAATATTTTATTTTATACGGTTTATTATTTAGTTAAATTATAATACCAATGAATTAGTGGCTAATAAATGTCGTGGAATGAAATAAGATAAGACCAGAGAATCAGACGATAAATCTAACATTACTCTCTAAAATTACATAATTTGTCAAATTGTAGCACATGTTTCGACTTCGAATCAATATGTACAAAGCAAAACTTTATTGCTAGAGTTGTTTTCCTCTTTGATCTTTCATACATCAAATACTTGACACTTAAGCGAATCAATTCGAGGAAATATACGAAAAAAAGATGGGAAACAATCTTCGAATTGTTGACTCTTGTCTGCATAATAATCGGCCTGGTATCCGATTTCCTCCTTTACTTTTTCCACCCTTCAAAGGGACAGGTCTCGATTGATGCCGGTACTTTTTTTTCGATGCCTTCAACTGATGATTTGAATGATTCATTTATCTTCCACGAGGTCAGCTAGTGTTAATTTGCCACAGTTGCTTGTGTCCAGTAAATCAAATTGTTTGCCAATCAGAAGAATGTCTTTCTCTGCTATTTTCCCCATCTCTTTGAGCTTGTAAATAACAAATTCAGATTTACTGCCATTATTTTCAGGAAAAGGAAAGAGATACAGTGAGGATTAAAGAATTCTTTAACAGCTAAACACACCACTAATCATGCATGAAACTTAGGAGACCTAAAATATTTGGTAAGAGTTTACTCCTTATCTCCAACAGCAAAAAAAAAAACCTTCCAAAGAAAAATTACTCATATTTGGTAAGTTATATCTCTTTCATATACAAAGTATACCCTTCATTCATGTGTATGCTGTGTTTTCAACCCAAATAATCTCCCAATCCAGATATATGTTACATATTGATTGTATGCATGTTTAATGTACGTATTTACGATGACTCTAACCCATGATCTTATTTTGAACATATACTAGAAAGGTCCAGTCTCTGATTCAATTGCACAGGAAGAGTTACAAGTAGTAGCTGGTCGAAAATGGCAGCTTGAAGCAAAAACCAGTGATATATTTGTAATGAGAGAAGGGCAAAGAAGACGAGTACCTGATGAATCCGTCGTGGTCTATGTCGGCAGCGACTAAATCGCCGATTGTTATCTTCTTCTGAAGGACCCAGGTTGCAGTTTTTCTGTTTCTTTTGTCGATTCGGAACTCGGCCAGGTACAAAAAGGCCCTAGCAACAGCCAAAGTGCTGACCAGAAGCCAAATAATGGCAAAGCATCTTCCTTCCAAAGTAGTAAAAGAATAATCTCCATAGCCCACTGTTGAGACAGAAGTAATAGAAAGATAAATGCTATCAACCCAATTCAAAGTTTCCAGAAAATGGACAGCAATAGCCCCTACTGCAATGCAAAGAACCACAATCCCCACTGCCAAGCACACCTTCGTTCTTATTCTCATTCTTCCCTTCTCCTTATCCACTATGTAAGTCCTGACCATGGCGTTGAATCGATTCTCGTCCACCGTGCTCAACAACACCGCCTCTTGGCGATCACATATGTAAACGACCAAGCCATTGAGCAGAATATCAATGAATCCAAAACCAACTAGAATGAATACACAAGTAAACAGTTTAGTAAACGTAGAATCTGGAACAATATCACCATAGCCAATGGTACAAAGCGTGACGACTGTGAAGTACATGGCATCCACCGGCTTAAACGTGGTTTTCCCTTTGAACCTCCCGGTTAGGTATACTACAATGCCGATCGCGAAATACAGTATCAGGCCGAGGAAAGCTTGCCGGACGATCAACGGGGGCAGTTTCCAACCAGGCCTAGGCTCCGACAAACCTCGGAATGCTTCCTTAACGTCAGAGAATATCGCCGGGGCGGAATTGGAGCGGTGGGTGATTTTCCCCTTTCTGTTAAAACTGGGCAGAGCGTTGATGTAAGGCGATTTCGGAGTGGCGATGATTGGGATTATCGCATCGGAAGTGATTAGATGCGAAGTGGATTGGCGATACGACTGTCCGATATCGATGTAGCCAGGAGGAAGATCTCTTCTCGTCGATGTTGTACTAGATTCTTCGCCTGGTCTTGATCTTGATAGAAAAGGTTCATCCATGGCGAATCCGCATGGTAAGTTGTGTCCCAAGGTTTTGGTGGGTTAGCCATACCTTATTTTCTTCGAACTGGAAATCGCCCCAACTACGAGTCAATTTGAAAGACGAGTCTGGTGTCGGAGGTCTTCGTTCTATTCAAACCATTGCTGGCAGTTGCGATTTTTTTAATTTATTTTAAGATAATATTTTAATTTAAAATTTAAAATAAATAAAAACTTTTTTTATTATATATTTCATTTTTATGTTTTAATTTTATATATGATTAGATTAAATGGGCTTTTTGCCCAGTTCAATTACCCTCCGGCACAACTTCTCTCATTCAAACACTTTTAGATCAATTAGTATTGTACAAATATGATAGATTAAGTACAAGAGTTTAAGTTTGACGTCTGTGCAGTCATAGTGTGAGAATTATTACGTTCAATGTTGCGATAGCTCTTTGGAATATCAGGTAAATACATCTTATCTCTAGGCCGCTGAGTCACCGTGATTTAACCCCTTCACAAATTCTCGGATCGAGGTGTTCGGATCTTGAGGCGAGAGATTTTGCATTTTTAGTATAAGTATTGTACCAGTTTGATTTGGTCAGGATCCAAAGATTTTAATAGTTGATTTCTAGGTTTTTTTCACAAATTAATTTTTAACTTTAATTTTATAATTAAAAAATTATGTAATTTATCTAAATGTTAAAAATTGGCAACTTTTTTAGATCTCTCAAACAAATTTATAATTTATTACAAATTATAGAGAAAAAACTAATTTTGAGCATGAGTTTCAGATAAATAGGCTAAATCGAACATGAGTTTTGGGAAAACAAATTTTGAGCTTTTCAGACGCATGATCGGACATATCATGCGTCTGAGTGAGGGACGGTCAGACACAACTTGCCTCACTCGAACGCAACTTACCTCACTCGGACGCATGATACGTCTGAACATAATTTTTTTTTAATTAATTTGACTAATCAAATCTTATCACAATGACTTGAAATTTTTACCACAAATTCACAACAATAAAAGACAATAATCTGAAAGTTTTTAAATTTTTTCGACAAATGTACAATTTATTATAATTTTTTAATACATAAATAAAAATTTTGTTTAAATTATATTCAGTATTAAAATTTTTTGAAAATTGATTCACATCCTTAAAAACACTACAAGATAATATATTTATAATAAACAATTTACTAATTGGCTTCAGATCTCTCAGCAATCAGGATTTCAATGCTTCAGTGCAGATGGTGTAGAAAGACGATGATCAACGACTCCCTCTAAGAAGAAGGGCGATAGCGGCAGGCTTTCCAAGCTTGGGAGATTTCCGAATTCTTCTCTGAATCGGAGGAAAAATGGCCGCCGTTGCAGTCCACCAGTTTGCTCAGTGCATCACTTGTCACGCTTGGAGCCCTGATCACTCCAGTAATGCTACGAATTTCGCCTAGCTTCTGGCAGCTTACAATGTTTTCAGTTGTCACAGATGTTATGAAATTTACTTGATTGTAGTTTTTTTTATTTCTTGTAGTGGTTGCATTTTGTCCTAATACTAGTGAAGTCCACATCTATGGATTGCTGCAAGACAAATGGGAGAAATTTTATGTTCTTCAAAAGGTGCCCTCTTTTGAATAGCTCAATTAGTTTTTTTTGAACAACTTTATAAGGTTAATGCTGCTGTAAAAATTCCTGAGCAAGAAGATAAACTAACGTTTAATTCCATAAATTATTAGATTATGCTCAGGCATTTTTTTTCTTAATAAGATTTGATGGTGAATCAATCACAAGAGGGGAAAAGGTGATAATTTTTACAGGCTATATTGTACTATTACCGTTTACCATTTTTAATGGGTGAATTGATGTTTAGAAGGTTATTTTTTATAATTTAGCTGACTCGTTCTATTCAGCTAGGCCTTCTCTGCGCAAGTTTGTTCTTAAAATGTTTTAGACCTAGCTATTCCTATTATATTAACACATTGTTGTCATTTAGAAGAAATCTGTGTATCATCTTACTAAATCAAATAAACATATATGAGATGCATTCACGTGTTCATTTTTTTTCATGTTGATTTTGCAGCATGACCAAATTGTATGTGGAATAGACTGGAGTGAAAAATCAAACAGAATTGTAACTGCATCTCATGATCGAAATTCGTGAGTAATTTTTTATTACCCAATGTTATGTTGTAGATATTTAGGAGTGGTCATAGATATCTATTTGCATCTATCTCTTCCTCATCACACAGTCCACTAAAATAAAGTCTTTCCCCCTCTCAATAATTTGTGATTTTGCTTTTGGTTTTAGATATGTTTGGAACTTAGAAGGATCAGAATGGGTACCAACTCTAGTCATTCTTAGGCTAAACCGTGCTGCATTATGTGTTCAATGGAGTCCAAAAGGTAGTACTACCTTTTATTTTTTATTTCTCAATTGTTTATATAATTTATTTCCATGTAGGCGTTGATTTTCCTAATTAGCTGAACTGATGTATCCTATCTGGTCGTTTATACTGTCTTGTGTTTTATTGGAAGCTATTTGAGTATTATCCAGCATAATGCTCCACCTTCGACTTCCGTTGGTGGTTTTCATTGCAATATAATAGGATCTTAAAGTAGTAAAAAATTATTGCTTAAAGCTTATTTATTTGAATGTAAGGATTCAAGTTGGATTAAATGTTTGATCTGCCTTAAAATATATTTGGTTTTTGTGGTAAGAAATTTTTGTCATGTTTGTTGATGTAGATGTTTTCAGGCTATAATTTACTCATTGAACTGTTTTTGCCTCTTGATGGTTCATTTCTCATTTTCTCTTCCTTCGTACAATTTACACTTTTTGATATTTTTAAAATAGAATTATACATCCTTTAAATAGTGATTTTTTGCTTTACAGAAAATAAGTTTGCTATCGGAAGTGGAGCTAAAACTGTTTGTATTTGTAACTATGAACCAGAGAATAACTGGTATGAGATTTTCGGTGCCTTCTTTTATTGTTTGTGAATATCTTGCATTAACTTTTACACTAATTTTTATTGCATTTGTTCCTTCTAATGTAATGAAGAGCTGCTATTATTCTTGACTGGATTGAACTTGATCAAGTGATATCCCAATTAACTACTATGGAAAGTTTGAAGATACAAGAGAAAATGAGTTTGATATTTTGTGTTTGGCATGTGTATTACCCTTGAATCACTTATGCAAAAGATATAAGGGCATATCAATGACCGTCCATGTGTTTATGTTCTTATAGTATCTCATTATTAATAATTGATGATTTTTAATCTTATCAGGTCCACTGTGACATTGTATTTGATAATGTAAATCAGAAGTTAATTATTCAGTGAAAGGGATTTGTAGTAAAATTTTGCAGTGGTATTTATTAGATTGTTGCATAAGTATTTTACTCCAGGTTTTATTTTTTTTTCTGGGGTTTATTGGATTGCATCAAGAGTATTTTACTCCAACTTTTATTTATCCATTTTTGGGAAGGTATTTAAGAAGCTCTATTTGATACTAAGCTCTATGTGATAAAGAAGAGGATACACTAGTTCAATAAGAATACGTCCTCGTCCACCTATGAATATTTTATTCTCTCTCTCTTTTGTACATGTTGGTAATATATGGATAGTGATATATATTATACAACTTCAATTTTTTTCTATATCTACATTTGACATCAACATGGTCTCCTTCTTACAGGTGGGTTAGTAAACTTATCCGAAAAAGACACGAATCTTCTGTGACCAGTGTTGCTTGGCATCCTAACAATGTTTGTATTTTTCAGTCTTTAATTTCATTTTGTGTCAATAATTTGATTTGTCAATTTTTTGATGCTATAGATAACTCTTAACTCCACAAATATTGTGGAATTGTGATACTATTGAATATTGATTTAGGCATTAGAAAACACGGCAGGACTTTGTGATAAAATGAAAGAAAAATTATTTATATAATTAAACTACTATTTCTTTATCTATAAAAATATTGTCCAATTTTCCATCTATCATTTATTCATGCAGGAAGATCTGTGCTGAGATTGTCCTAGTATGTTTGTTATGTGGATGTAAAATTGTTTATCGTTGTAATACATCTAATTCATCGAAGTAGTAATTTTGTTATTTCTGCAGATACTTCTTGCAACTACATCCACAGATGGGAAATGCCGCGTCTTCACAACCTTTATTAAAGGTGTTGACTCAAAGTAAGTTAAAAGAAATTAAATTTTGTCGTATATAAGAACTCTTAAATTATATTTATGAGGTAGTATATGATCAATGTCACAGGGAATCAAGAACAAACTCGTTTTCAGAGTCAAAGTTTGGAGAGGTATGACATTATTGTTTCTAGCATGCATAATCTTTTCTATTTCTATGTATTATTAATAAAATGATTTAGAAAAGGACACATATTGGGCTTATTATGAAATAAATCTCATGCATACAGAGTTTGTAATGGCCCATTTTTAAACTCGTTTTTCTTTAACTGTTCAAAATGTTCTTAAGTAACTTTTATGAAATACTAAAAGGAAGCCATTTTAAAATTGTAGTGGAAGACTTCAATAAGAAAAACACAAGTAGTTAGGCTAAAATCAGTGAACGAGAGAATTAATGACTATAGTATTAACAATCCAAAAGTGGAGACCTTAGCATTTTGGAACCGACCAGCATAGTTTAACATTCCTGATGGAGTAAATAATGGTAGCAATGGAACACCAAAATTTATTAACTTTAGTATTGAGGTATGATTGCGAAGTCCATATAAAGAGGAGTTGGGAAACAAGGTTGTGGATGCACTAATTTGTCAGAAGAGAGAATGATCCACTTGATGATCCAACTGATAGAGTTGTTTAGTGGGGGAGTATAGATATAGTAATGCTTGAACAAGAGGTAGACGAGGAAGAGCATAACTTGCAGCAGGCAAGACTACGCAACAAAGATATAATTTGTCCATAATTAGCTGTTTTTGGTTATAAAAAATTCATATCAAAACATTCATCAACTATCCCCACAATTTTAAAATTGGTGGCCATGAAGCAATAAGGACGACCTATCTCCGAATTACAAGGAAGGTATGATGGACTGCCTATGTAAAGAAGTTTATTGGGGATGGATAATTTGCCAACAGAATAAGTACGAGGCCTTGACTCTAGACTGATTATTAACCCTTGTCAATACCATTGTATATTTGGGAGGATATGTCCATGGATTTTATAGAAAGATTTCCATCTTCGGAAGGGCACACAATTTTGTGATTGTTGATCGTTTAAGTACGTACTACCATTTTATTGTTTTAAAACAACCGTACACGGTTCAAACAAGTTTTCTTTCTATGAATAGCTGTAGTCACATATCAGTGATAAATGGGTATTTGAGTTAAATAGTTATGGTCCTCTGTTGTCTATTCAGATTTTGTACTTTTGAATCAGAGAATTGCTAGAGTTATTAACTTATTACTTGCGAATTCTGGTGAAATAGCTGATTGTACAACTTGATCTTTCACACTCTTGGGCATTTGGAATCAAGTGGTCGCCAAGTGGAAATACTTTAGCATATGTCGGTCAGAAAATTCTACACCCTTTTCATTATGCCTTATGATGAAGTTATACTATAGCCCTATTACAAAGCCATCTGCCCAACGTTGACATAGTAAATCTACCATGCGTTCTAGATTGGTGCAACTCTATCCTAGGTGTACTTAAAATGAGAAAGTATGTATTGACTTTAGAACATTATTAGTTTACCCTGTGTATTGATTGAAAATGTTATATTTCAACTTTTGTTTTAGGTATCATCTTTTTTTTTTTTNAAAATATAATAAAAGAATCTATTTTATTAATATATTAATTTTTTTAAATATAAAATAAAACCTGGTTAAGACCAGAACGGAACCGGAACCATTGGTTCCGGTGTCGGTTTTAAAAATCCAGAACCGTGAGTTCCAGTTCTGATTCTATTTCGGGATAAAACTATGTCAGACCGGCCCGTGCCCACCTCCCCTTTTATTGGATGTTTCTGCATGTATATGTTCTCGGATTTGCAGCAACAGGCTATGTTTTTACTCAAATATGAATCTGACTCATGGCTATATTGGATGTTTCTACATGTCTACGTTCTCTGATTCGCAGTAACAGCAACAGTTTAATAAAAAAGTAGAATTCATTTGAAATGTTACGAGTTGTTTTAAGGTTTCCATCGGTGATATTGCTGAGGCCTATGATTTTTCTTGCTAAATTTTGTCTTCTTTACTAGTTTTCAGAAGCATTTGGTAAACTATATGGCCAGCCAAAGCATGGAATGAACAATAATTCGGTTGAAGCTGCGAAATTGCGAGGAGGTGTTCACGAAAACTGTATAACGTATAATTCCATCACTACTTTTGTTTTTCTACTGCTTTTATCTCTGTTAGTTTCTTTCTGTTTGCTCCTTATTCTGCATCAGATTTCATGTTAGACAATTGCATAACCACCACATCATTCATGCAGCGATTTGTTTAACACGGTATATCGAGTTAAACGTTTAACGATATATTTTTTCTTTGGTGACTGCAGTTGTATTGTACCTCATAGAGAACAAGGAAAATCTTCAGTAACGCGATTCAGCACGTCTGGTGAGAAAATATCGTATATGCGTTTTTTTATCGAATTTGTACGAACCCGCCATTGTGAATTCCTTGTAGCCAATGGCTCATCATTCCTATGAACTCCAAATTGCAGGATTGGATGGGAAAGTGGTGATTTGGGATTTGGAGAGCCAGACCGATCTATCCGGGTATTTATGAGTCTTTTTAACTTGTTAAATTCGAAGCAGTGATGTCGTTTATATTTCGATAAGTCTGTATTTATTCTACAAAAGATGAATTAGTTGAGACTTGAAATCTCGAGGCGATTGCATTGTGTTTTTTCTGTCATCTGATTTATCTTGCAGTACCTGATACCCAGGATGCAACCTTGTTTCTTAAGCCGTCGTCTTTAGGGATGGGCAAAATTGGCCTAAATCAGACTAGAATGGTTGATTTTAATCATATCTTAATTCTAATTTTCAAAAAACTATGATATATGAGTTGATGTCTGTTTTTATAACCAAATAACTTTGAAACCGGAACCGGGATCGTTTGTCAAAAAAGTTTTAAAATCGAGTTAAATTCGATCCAAATCCTAATAAAATTTGATATAAATTTTAAAATTGATTATAAACTCGTTCAATTACTTAAAATTCGACCTAAATATAATAAAAAATATTTATTATTATTAAATTTTAAATTTTAAATATAAAATAAAATCGTGTTAAAACCAGAACGGAACTGGAACCGGAACCGGAACTGTTGGTTTCGGTGTCAATTTTCAAAATCCAAAACTGTAAGTTCTGGTTCTGGTTTTATTTTGTGATAAAATTGGACTGGAGTCGTGTTATTGTCTTATTGTCTTTGTCTTTTTTACATCGAAACTGCATTTTTACGCCGATGCATACCTTAAATTAATTTTAGAGGATAATACTATGGTTCTAACACTTTGGTTAAATTGGATATACATCGTATTTTCAGTTGTTTTATTTATCGTCAAAGTTGATTTATCGTTATTTGCTGGACGAACTAAAATGCTTAGAAATATTAGTATGAATCATACTGTATGATTAGGCATTATAATAATATCTGAAATAATTGGCTGTCACATAATTATAATTGATAATTGACTTGGCGAATTCACTTGTTTAATTGAACTTATTTGATTATTTATCTGGAAATTTGATTATAAATATTTATTTGAATTTATGCTAAGCATTGAACCTGTCCTGGAGCACCGTCATCCGTCGTTATCTCGAAGCAGAGTCAAATCAAATTAGATCTGAACTCGATTCGACTTTATATTTATATTATTTGAATTTGACATATAATCTTGGATTGATTTTGATTCAGGTTCATAGCAATTTATTTAAAATTAAAATTGATTCAATCTAATTAGTTAGTTTAGGTCAAATTGACAGGTCGATCTGGTCTGATTGACATACATATTTTATTTGCACGTTTTGGACATTGATGTAGATTAGATTTTCAGACTTTATGAATTTTTAAGGAGGATATTTTACATTTTTATTTAAATTGTGACCCGTTACCGACCCTACCCGCCTGAACGGGTATCCCTTATCAACTGAAACTCTAAGGGTCGGGTCAATCTGCCCACCCCTACTTGTAGTTTCTTTGCATCCAAGTCTCTCTCTTATTCGGTTTTAAAAATTCAGAATTGTGAATTTTAGTTTCGGTTATATTTCAAGATAGAATTAGATCAAACCGTCTTGTAATCATCTCTAGTTGGTTGGTTCTTCTCAATTTAAAATTGAATTTCGAGTTATATGAAAATAAAACCAATTCTTTTGGGTCGGGTTCTCAGGTTTAATGATAGAAAACCACGAAAATCAGACCGGACCATTTAATCCTAAATTTGTCAGCCCTAGATGTTTTCCGTGATTTCCATCGTATTAAGTCCTAAGGAGTCTCTCTAATTTGAGTGCTTGCGTCGCTCGATTCCTCGACGGAAGCTTCTCGCCGGAGTTAATGATGTGCTCGATCTCCCTTTCAACTATTTGCGGACTTGCTCTCGCGCTCGGCAACCGTCAATCGCTTTCTCAGAGGTCGTTTGTTTAAGGAATTTTCTCTCGACAGGTAATTCTCGCATTTTTTTTTTGTAAAATCAAAATTACTCAAGCCCTTTTCTAAAATTTGCTTCACGAGCCATTCAAATGTCTGAAACACATGCAAGATAATGCTTGGCAGAGCAACAATGATGGAAAGGACAGGATCATAAGGTTTTTGTGACTGTAATATGTTCTCTTCCTACTCAAAGGACAATGTTGATTGCAAAAAGGAGATTATTGCTGGGAAATAATGATAAAGAGTATTTTGAGAATATAATGTGTTGGCAAAGTTAGTTTTTATTAGTTATTGGAAAGTTATAGTTAGTAAGCAGTTATTATAGAGGGGAAACGTTCAAAAGTTAGGTTGCTATGAGGATATTTGATGGGATTTCCTTGGAAGATCATTAGGGTTTTTCAAATCTATCATTGTTTGTAAGATTTTTTGGTGGTTTTAAGGTTGTTGTTACATGTCATTATTAATTATTTAATATATTGAATTTATATTCTCAACAAAACGACTACGGTATGAGGCTATGAGCTGTTGGACCTTTTACCTGTAAGCCTAGTGTTGGATTTTTACCTTGCAAGCCCATTCCTCAACTTTACTTACAAACTCAACTCCAGTGATGTCCATCCCATTTTTTTATTTGCACAGAAATCCCAAATGATCCTCGGAAACAAACTTGGGTTCAAAAACAATTTTTAAATTTCCAACTTGAGGATGGAGTTGGTCTCTGGGCCTAATTTTTCGTTAAAAAATTAATAAAGGGAATTAAGTATGGTGGGAGTTGAATGAGTTTAGGAGAGGTGGTGGTTACTCAATTTTTAGTCGTATGGTGAGTGTATTGTACAAAAGGCTTCATGTATTTGGATAGGAGATAATGAGATTTATAGAGAAAGGAAGTGTTGGAAGAGTAGCTTGTACTCTTGAAGATCCAGTGCGGAAGAGTAGTTTGTACTTGAAAATCCAGTGCAATTGTAGTTCGTTTTTGTGAGTAGTCCATAAGATGCATTTTTTGAGTAATTATTAAGAATCATTGAATTTCATGATTTGGTATCTATAATATCTTCTTCGCTGGTGTGATCTCCGTAGTTAACCTTTGTTCCTCGACTTTTCATTGTTAAAAGGGTACTTAAAAACTCTGCTTCGGATATTTGTTGTCATTCTATTTCACTCTAATATTAGGAAACCTTTTTCATCCTTCTTACAGTGGTTCAATTGGAAGCGCTTTGTTTAAATTGGAAGAGCTTTGGTTAAATTGGAGTTGTGTCCTTAAATTTTATATCCAATTAATGCTCATTTACTTGCCAAGCCACTCTAGTTGTAAGTTGTGAGGAACATTAGACGTTAAAATTTGATGACTTTTGATGAGCTACCAAAATTTCAGAGATTATGATGACAAAATATTGGCTTCAAGGAAGTCTTTTGTTTGCATGATCATGGTCTAAGTTTTCCGGTTTGGGAAGTGTTTATCTTCTGTTTTGAGTTGGGATTGTAATAGTCTGCTTCTAAAGATCTCTCTGTAAGTTAATTGTTTTCTAACTTGTTGCTCTTTCATTTCATATGCAGCTGTTAGCTCTTTCTATTGCAATGGACTTGTCTGAGGCAGTAGTTGTCAACTCGGGCAGATTGAAATCGGTTGTTTGGAATGATTTTGATCGAATTAAAAAGGGTGACACCTGCCTGGCCATATGCAGACATTGTAAGAAGAAACTAAGTGGATCAAGTACTAGTGGAACTTCTCATTTGAGAAATCATTTAATTAGGTGTCAAAGAAGATCCGGCAATAGCGTAAATCAATATCTAACTCCGAGGGAGAAGAAGAAGAAGGTTGTAGCGTTGGCCCTTACAAATTTTAGTGTAGATCATAGTCAGAAAAAGGACGATGTGCTAGTCAAATTTGAGCAAGATCAACTGAGAGATGACCCCGTCAATACTACGGTCCATAACTTTGATCAACGCCGGAGTTACTTTGATCTTGCTCGCATGATCATCTTGCATGGGTACCCGTTGACTATGGTTGAGCACTTTGGATTCCGAGTGTTCATTAAAAACTTACAGCCATTGTTTGAACTTGGGACACTCAACAGAGTTGAAGCAGATTGTGTGGAGATCTACATAAAAGAAAAACAAAAAGTGAGTGAGCTATTGGATAAATTGCCTGGTAAAATCAGCATTAGCATTGACAAGTGGGCCACCTCGGGTCATGACGAATTCTTGTGTCTTACAGCACATTTCATTGATGAGTTTTGGAAGTTAAACAAAAAAGTTCTAAGTTTTATTTTGGTCGATTCATCTCAGACTGAAGAAAAGCAGTCGGAAGCAATCATGACAAGACTAATGGAATGGGACATCTATAGAAAATTATTCAGCATGACTTTTGATACTTGTTCTAGCAGTGACAACATCTCATCAAAAATAAAAGATAGGATGGCACAAAATAGGTTCTTATTTTTCAATGGTCGACTTTTTGACATACGATGTGCCATAAACATGCTCAACAAGATGGGTCAAAACGCTTTGGAAGTGGTATGGAAGTTGATTCCGTACGTTCGTGGAAGCATACAATACGTTAAAAGGTCAGAAGAAAATCAAACGAAATTCAATGAGTTGGCTAGCCAAAAGAAAGTTCAGAGCCAGAAGAGCCTGTCTTTGGATAATCCAATGAATTGGAGCTCTACCTATCTCTTACTAGCAGGGGCTCTAGAATATAGAGAAGCATTTACTCTTTTGCAGGCAAATGATCCAAACTACACGCTGTGTCCGTCCATCGATGAGTGGGAGATGATAAATTCAGTAACAAGTTGTTTGAAGTTTTTCTTTGAAGTTACCAATGGTTTGACGAGAAGCAAAAACCTGACTGCGAATAATTATTTCCCAGAGCTCTGTGATGTCCATCTGCAGTTGATCGAATGGTCAAAGAAATCGGACGATTGTATAAGTTCCTGGGCGACAATCATGAGGAACGAGTTCGAAAAATATTGGGGAAAATGCAGTTTGGGTTTAGCAGTCGCAACCATGTTAGATCCTCGATTCAAGATGAAATTGGTCGAATATTACTATCCTCAAATTTACGGCAATGGCGCTCAAGAGTACATCATCGAGGTTTTTGACTGCGTGAAAGCCCTTTACAACGAGCATTCTCCATTGTCTGTCATCGATGACGGCATTGCTTGGGAAGTTGCCGGAAAAGAGACAAAAGATAGGTTGACCGGATTCGACAAATACCTGCACGAAACTTCTCAGAGCGAAGCCGTGAAATCGGACCTCGACAACTACCTCGAGGAGCCGCTCTTTCCTCGTACGGCCGATTTCAACATATTAAACTGGTGGAAAGTTCATACTCCACGATACCCAATTCTCTCGATGATGGCTCGGAATGTGTTGGGAATTCCGATGGCAAAAACTGCCCATGATTCTGCATTTAATGTTAGAGGAAGAGTGCTCGATGATGAATGGTCTTCGCTGAATCCGGCCACGATACAAGCAGTCGTGTGTTCACGAGATTGGATTCAAAGCGAGCTGGAAAGTGAGTGCCAATGAACGAATAAAAACCATCTAGGAGTTGACTTTCATGATTTTGGTTGCATTATATTATGATATGTTTGACTTTCATAGTTTTGGTTGCTGTGTATGATAGATGGTAGTTCTTACAGTTACATTGTGCTCAACCATCGAGACAGACCAGGCTACCCAATGGAATAGAATCACCCTCTCATATTGTAGCAAATCTGGCCGAGGATCAAATTTGACGGACATTTATGAGTGGACGTAGTCTGGATTAGTTTGGTTTTTAGAGAAAATAGAAATGAATCAATATATTGTGATCTTACAATTTTAAAATTAGGACAAAATTAAGTTTTGGTCCGGTCTTGGATTTTCTCATTAAAATAAAATAATTTAAAATGAACAAAATATGTGATGCTTAATATTCATTGAATAAAATAAATTAAACTCATGGCTATGGTCACGAGGTGCTTTGTTTCCATGTTAGCCACTGAAATAAAATTCAAAAGTATAGTGCTGATGTTTGCATGTTTACGACCTTATTCCCACACCGCACTTCACTCGAGCCTTCTCCCAGTCAACACCTTTTTTGAATCTTCGATAGGGGAGGACTCACAACACAGAGTGGTCGTCGGCCCCACCAAACTCGACAACAAAGTTCAATCACTAATAATTTCATAATGAAAGGATTCAAACCTTGTACCTGTACTCTGAGAGACAAGTCTATTGGTTTGATCTTCTATAGTGAGATTATTAGAGATCAAACTTGTTATAGTTGAGACTCACTACTCTGTTGTGATTCTTCTAGGGCAAGTTCTTTTCCGAAGAGGTCAGAGTGAAGTGCGGTGTGGGGGACGAGTCTTAGATGTTGGGGAGATCAAATGTTTCGAGTTTCCCTTGTCTCCTCATCCCCGGAATATCTTCATCACATGCGTGCAGATTCTGAAACATTAAGGAAGCCGGGATCTAAAATAATTTGAGACAAAACAAGAAAGAAATACACAAAACAATGTTTTTTTATTTAAAACTAGAGGGAAAAAACCACAAACATCAAACATAAGATCACATCTCTCTCTAAAATAGAAGATTCAAACACGAGACATCCATGAAAAATGTATAATCAACGAGCTTCTGCATCAGGCTTTTGGTTTGAGTTTTCCTTCGTTGGCCATCTTGAACACCTGAGCTTGAGCTGCAGCGGCCGAGTTCGAGCCAAGTGCAGTAATAAAACTGGTTTTCACTTGGTTAGTTGCGAGAGGAAACCTGTTATTAGCCAAGGAGTTGAGAAAAGAAGCAGTCCCTTCTCTGTAAAGCGCCCCGTACCCATCGGTGCGCGCGTTGGCTAGAGCTTGAGGCAAGCTCATTGGCCGTCCTATACCTGGAAGGCTAGGGACCCCAAAGGCATTTCCCAGCGTCCCCCACCACCCTAGGAGAGCCCAAATCATTGTAGGATGAGTCTTCCAAAAGCTGTGAAAGAAGCGAAAATGAGTTTGATGAAGTGTAAATAACGTTGAAGAGGAGAAGAGAAACTTACTAGCATGTACCAATGATGGGGGTGTTTGGATCAGGCACAAATGGTGGGGTTGTTGAAAATTATAAACTTGATTTCTTATAGAAGTTTGGAGAAACTTATAGAAGGTTGAAGAAGGTTGGAGAAGCTTCTAGAAGGCTAGAGAAACTTGAAGAATGATGGAGAAACCTATAGAAGGTTGAAGAAACTAGTAGAAGCTTCTAGAACCTTGTAGAAGAGTAGAGAAACTTATGGAAGATTATAGAACCTTCTAGAACCTAAATAATGACCATTAGATTAGAATTAAGGTGGTTTGATCCTAGCCATTGGTTGAGGATGTGCCACTAGTATAAATAGGTGTAATGTATTTGAGTTTGATGTACCTTCCCAAAAGTTGAGTAAATAGAGTGATCTTATAATTTCTCTAAGCCTCTCCCTATTCCAAAGTTATTAGTTTTTCCCAACAAAGTGGTATCAGAGCTTGAAGATCCTTCCTGAAGAGATGGCGAATGGTGGTATGGTTCCTTTCCAAGTCCCAACTCTCAACAAGAGTAACTACGACAATTGGAGCATTAAGATGAAGGCCCTCCTTGGTGCTCAAGACGTGTGGGAAATAGTGGAGAAAGGTCACACCGAGCCTGAGGAAGATGCAAGTCTATCTCAAACTCAAAGGAATAGTTTGAAAGACTCAAGACAGAGAGACAAGAAGGCTCTCTATCTCATCTATCAAGGACTAGATGAAGATGCTTTTGAAAAGATTTCAGAAGCAAAGACGGCAAGAGAAGCATGGGAAAAGCTTCAAACTTCTTACAAGGGAGCAGATCCAGTAAGAAAGGTACGTCTTCAAACTTTAAGAGCTGAGTTTGAAACTTTACATATGAAAGAAGGAGAAGTCATCTCCGACTACTTCTCAAGAGTCTTAACGGTGACCAATCAGTTAAAAAGAAATGGTGAAAAGTTAGATGATGTGAAAATTATGGAGAAAATTCTTAGATCAATCGATTCAAAGTTTGAGCATATCGTCACCGTTATCGAAGAAACAAAAGATTTGGAGGCAATGACTATGGAGCAACTTTTGGGATCATTGCAAGCCTATGAAGAAAAGAAAAAGAAAAAGGGGGAGATCATGGAACAACTACTCAAAACTCAAGTTGTTCATAACAAAGAAGAAAGTGATTGCAAAAACCAACAAAGACAAGTCCATGGTCAAGGACGAGGACGAGGACGAGGCCGTGGATATGGACGAGGTTGGAGACCCAACAACGAAAACAATCATTTTCAAAGA
>QAOC01004756.1:129007-152621 GCA_003255005.1 Begonia fuchsioides
ATGCAAATGTCAAAAATAAAATAAATTGTATACATGTAGAAATTATTATTTTTAGCGACATGTAATTTTTATATTGCAATATTCAACGTTTATTAAAAATTAATTTCAACTATGTAATATTGTAAATAAATTATAATTATTGATGTGAGATAAATTTATTTAGTTATATTTGGCTCGTTAGGCTCGGCTCGTTAGGCTCGGCAGGCTCGTTAGGCTCGGCTCGCTCGTTAGGCTCGTGGCTCGTGAGCCGGCTCGAGTTGAAATTTTTTTAAAAAAAGCTCGTTAGGCTCGTTAGGCTCGACAGGCTCGACGAGCTAAAATTTTTCAGGCTCGGCCGGCTCGGCTCGTCTCGTTTGCCATCTCTACATATATTTAGTATAATAAAAAATAAATTTCAGAAACAAATTTCCTTTTCATTGTGGATATTCGAAAGAGAAGCTTTGACGTGAGTAGAAAATGGCCGAATTTTACCGCATCTCACATGCAAAGCTCACAAACTAATCGATAATAGTCAATTACGATAAAAGAAAAGAAATAAGAATTGACTCTTCACAGTTTAAGCATAAAAAGAGATCGACCAGCGCATGTAATTAACAACCAAGCTCACTATGATTACTAGATCTAGTCAACTTATTAGCTACACAAAGAAGAAATGAATATTTAGCTCGTTAAACTCGGCTCGAGAGACTCGATCGAACAAAAAAGATGGTCTTCGTCAGCATAACAGAAGTTGACTAAGACCATTCTTCTTCTGCGACGAACATTAAAGAGGAAATGAAATGGATAACAAAATCAACGTGAATAACATATTTCTATTGATTAACTTAAACTTTGATGAGTTTTCACAAGAAATTAATCAAATGATATTACCTTTGGAAAACGCTAACCAGGCGTCATGAAAAACTTAAAAAGATGGCGGATCTTTTACGCACTTGGTGGAATCTGGTAATAGGTTATGCCGGATCGGTCTCAATCCTTTCCGAAACCAAAAGTTGACCAGGGCCATTTCCAGTTTCCTCACCTTAAATCGCCAAACAAAAAACTACTTTAGGCAACTCAGAATGAATATCATAATAATGTGATTGAATTTCTTCTAAATTGCTATGCCTCAAATGTCATGTTAAGTAGCAGCCCAACACTGAGTAGAATAAAGAACACTAACCTGCCTGACAATGAATGGCTCCCCTTCCAGACTCAGCGGTTCAGTTAAAATCGTCAAAAAACCGTTTCGATTACCAAAAACAATATCGGTTAATGGCCTATCACCTACCTGAAATCAGTGGTGATACCATACTAAAAGAACGAACCTAAACTCAAACCATTGAAGCAGATCACAGCTACCTACCATGATAAGTTGTGAAGAAGAGGAGTTGAAGTGCTTCTCAATTTCTTCAGCTGTACCAACTGGTTTCTTCAACCCTGGGAAAAAGAAATACAGATCCCCCTTATTTTCCATATAGAAGGAAATAAATTCTCGACACTTATTTAACAACTTCAACGAATTTTAACATAAAAAACGACAACATAGTTTTACCCAAGCATACAACATAATACAGCAATAAACACCCTTCATTTGAATGGATCTCAACCCATAACTAATCATAAGAAATGAATTTGATGTGCTTTAGCAGAGCTCAAATACTTAAGAGAAATAACAGCATACTGTGTCTTATAACTTTGACTCCAATTGCATTTTCGAGCGCCATAGCTTTTGAACCATCATGGTCATACTCTTGAAGCCCTGAACAATTACATAGAGAAAATTGCATCATAGATTGAGGGAAAAGAACCCAGTACACAGAAGCATAACTCAAGAGAAAATGAAGCCAGAATTACCAGCGGAGTTGCTAAAAACTGCGATGTCATGAGAGAAAACCGATTTACAGCGTTCTATGGATGAGTTTATAGGGCCCCAAAGAGTCAAACAATAAGGAGCAGTAATCGTATTGTCTTTATCAAATACAACACCTTTGAAACCCCTTCTCTGCAACTCACTCCAATCAATGTACGTTATATCGGGAACGACAACATGGGGAAGAGCCAAATGGCGTTCCTTGGCAACCACGACCGCCGAAGAAACAATAGCTCCAACATTCAATCTCTGCCCCAATGCCGCTTTGATATCTACCCACCACATGTTTGTGAAAAGTCCCCTCTTTGTCGGAACTTTTCCACCGCTCTGGTCCTCTCCTTTGCCCAATTCTTGATTTCGGATTTCTGGGTTCCCTTTATCCACACTATTATAGTCGATATAGTGGAAGAATTGGTGGAACGAGCTTTTCCGGTGAGAGGGTCTGGAATTTGAGCTTTTGGGGAAGTGATAATCGGGACTCTGTCTTACCCGGCAATGGCTAATCAGATACAGAGAAGAGGTACTTAGAGCAGATGAATCACAGGATTGAGAGCTATATTTGGCGAAGGAGAGACGCCTGGGTCTGCGGTGGGGAGGGAAGTATAAATCGGTGGGGAAGAGGAAAGGGTAAGCGCAGCTGGGCAACGACGCTGTACAAGAGGTCAGCATTTCTCTAATAATATTATTAATATTTGAGTCATCATCTGCATATTAAATTTCTTAGGTTGGATTTTTGGGCTGGGCTGATCCAAAATTCATGTCATCTTTCACGTGCAAGGGTGACAAAATTGACCTAAAAGGATGGATAAAATTAACCATTAATTTTAATAAATGTGTATTTTAATTTGGTATTACACGTTCTTAAAATTAATGATTATGTATTTGGTATGATTTACATTATGTTAGATATTATTATATATGTAATTATTTTATTTTATTTTAATGAGAAAACTCAAGATCAGACTAGACAAAGACTGATTTTTTGATCTGGTCCTTGTAACGTTGGGTCATTGTCCTAAAATTTAATGTATACATTCTCATTTTATGGTAAAAAATGTTACATTATGTGATGTCCACTCACATATAATGAAAGAATAAGTGGGAGTAACGTAACGTAACATAACATATTATGGGTGCAAAATCCATATAGTAAGTACAAATTATGTCACTTTACTTACATCTATAGTTTTAAATTTCTAACCTAGCCCTAATTGTCCATTTATTATCTTGGATTCGAGTTCTGCAACTTTCTCGTGTTCTTGGGTCCCTAGAACGAAATTTGTACGATGGATCTAACTTCACTTATAGTCTCTACGCTGTGATTTTTAAGAATATTGATTGATGCACGACCCACAACCCAAAATGCTTTGTTCCAAAAGGCGAAATCTCTCGCTTCTAGGGTCCTCACACCCTAGCCCGAGAGCATGTGAAAGGATAAATCACGGTGACTCAGCGGTCCAGAGATAGAAGGTCATACATATCGTCAACAAGTAACAACCTTATATTAGAGGATTAAACTCTCACACTTCGACCACCAGACTTCGAATTTTTGCTCTTTATTTTAAATTTATCATCCTTAGACCAACTTAGTTACGTAAGTGCGAGCCAACCCAAAATGCTTTGATATCACTTCATGGGTGGTGGAGAATATTTCTAATCAATGTAATAGTCTTGAATATTTGAAGTTAATTTATGAAATAAATTATTTTTTTCGTCAAAATAAAATGTCAATGGTATCATTTTGCAGAAATATTCAAACATCAACCATATGATCCTCATTAAAACTACAAAGAGAGAAGCTTGTCGTCCATCACAACCAGAGCTTGACAGCTCAAATTTGACAGCTGCTTCTCTCTCTCCCTCTCTCTCTAGCACAGTCGCACACGCGTATTCACATCCAGACGGTGGTATTTTCTCCATGATGGTTCACTCTTGCTTTCTCTGATGCTTCCTCTTTCTGTCTTCTACCTCTGCAAATCTGTAGCCAGCTTCGCAGCTCAAACCTTCTCCACCACTGTCAATCATGGCTTTCCTTACATCACCCGCCTATATAACCATTTTTCCATTTCTTCTCTCCACAGACCACCCTTTGCACGCAGCTCGGACGAGGCTGAAAAATGGCATCGTCTTCTTCGCTTTTTCTTCGCTCATTGCTACTGCTTTCGATAATGGCGGTTTCAGCTGCGGGAAACTTCTACCAGGAAGTAGACGTCAGCTGGGGCGGGAGTGAAAGGACCAAGATTCTCAACGGAGGCCAACTTCTGACGCTCTCTCTCGACAAGGCTTCCGGCTCCGGTTTCCAGTCCAAAAGCCAGTACCTCTTTGGAAGGATCGACATGCAAATCAAGCTTGTGCCCGGGAATTCAGCCGGGACCGTCACTACATTTTACGTAAGCCTCGAACTCTCATTTCGAAATAGACCGGTTTGGTTTGATTTGGTAGAATCGAAGTTGGTCTTGTGCTGGATAAAATAAAACCGAAATCGAACCGAGGACATACTTAGTTTTTCGGCTCATTTTAACATTCAATATTTTCTTAGGCGTGATTAAGTTTTTTTTTTTNGCACGGTATTGTCCTAATTCTTTACGTAATGAAATTCTGTGTTTGTTTTTTTTTATAAGTAAATTATATTACAAACAAATAGAAATTTATATTAAATCTGTTATTGCCTAAGTATCCCGTGTAATTATCCCGTGGAAGAAATTACACGCTATCAACTCTCATCCATCGTCGGGTCTAAGTAAAAACAAAAGGGTTATAAAGATAAGTAGAGAAGTTACAAGTTGACGCATCATCACAGTACATGTACAAAATTAAAATCAATAACAAATTCAACCACATAAATTCAACATCATATTACAATTCAAATTTAAATTTACTATCTAGAACAAATTATACAAATCTCGAAGAGGGATCAAAACAAGTAGGACAACTAAGTTAAAATTCTTTGTTTGTTGATCCTCGTTTATGTGTTTCATCGACCCACAAAGTTTCTTTTAACTAAACCAATCACAATTCAACACGTAATCATATATAATAAGAATGTATGTTAAAAAATAAACATAATAGTACTCAAAATATGTTGTTACCAACAGAAAGGCCACATACGGTCTAGGGTTTTTGTCATGTGTTCATCGATTTTATCCATCCACTAACTTTGGGCTATTTCCAAGAGTTTCTTCGTGAATTTCTTTCTCAATATTGTAATGGTATGGCTTCCGTTACAAAGTTTAATTTCTAATTAGGGGTGTAATCAAATCGGTTTGGTGGGTGGAACCGAACATAACCGTTAATACCTTGATTTTCTTGTTCAATACAAGTTTGGTTTTTCGATTTCATCTCTTCGATTTCCTAGGCTTTAGTTCGGGTGCTCTCGGTTTTTATTCGGGTTGGTTTTCGTTTGTTTTGGTGGACATTCTTCAATGTTCGACAACCAGAAATTTATTACAAGAACAAAAATAAAGTGATAAAGATTTGTAAAAATAATTAACTATAAATAACTATCCTTTTATGTCATAACTTAAGACATTAAATAAATTTATGTTCATATTTTAAGTTTCCGAATTATGGGTTCGTTTTGGTTTTTCACATCGTAAGAAGTGAATTCACGACCAAATCAAAATTTTTGGTTATTCGATTTGAGCTCATACTAAACCAAATAAAACATAGAAATTTGGTTTAGTTGGGTATTTCCACCCTTGTAGCTAAGAAATTTGTCGATGATTATCTTCTTATTATATTTATTATATATACATACGTGTCTAATATATTAATTTTTATACTGAATAAAATAAATATTTATATTTTTTAAATTTCATTTATTTTAATTAATTGATGTTTAGTACCTAAAAATTAAGAAGGTAAATTCTGCATTATTTGAAAATTATTGGGTGAGAATTGAGATCTATATGTAGGAGTGAGTCTGTCTGGTCTGATCTGTTTGATACTGAAAGTAAATGAACTAATGACTACAATTCTAAATTTTTAGATGAGAAATACAACTGTAAAATATAATGTAATTGTAGTTTGATTCCAGTTTTGTATTTTTTTTTTATATTTAAATAGAGTTTTAAGTGATTAAACTAAGTTTATAATTGATTTCTGTTATATTTCATTTATTTTTAGATTAGTTTTTTATTCATAAAAAGCAGAGTCAAACTATGAGTAGAGATTAGAACCAGATAAAAATGTTAGTTTTGGTCTAGACCATGGTGCTGGTTAGGGGTCGGTAAAATATGATCAGAATTGTAAACTGGATCAGAATTAGTAATTTTAATTCTGTCTTGGTTGTAATTTTTAAAAAATTATGATTTATGGACTGATGCCGGATTTTATAATTAAAAAATCGTGAAACTGGAACCGAGACCGAAGTCAAAAAAGTTTTCAACTCGAGTAAAATGTGATTAAAACCCTAATAAAATTTAATATAAATCTTAAAATTGATTATAAATCTGCTCGATTACTTAAAATCCGAGCCAAATAATAGTAAAAATATATTTTATTTTTTATATTTTAATTTTTTTAAATTATAAAATAAAATTGAATAAAAACTAAAACGGAACCGGTACCGTTATAAAAATATAAAATCGTGAATTTTAATTTCGATTTTATTTTAAGATAAAATCACGCGAATTATTATTTGAAAGCAGCCTTGGACTTGGTTCGCCTTGGACCCTCTCCCGCCTTTTCGTTTCTTCTGTCCTTGGCCGCTTGGTTAAGCTTCTCGCGTCTTCCATGGCGAGAGAGAAAGCAGGGGCCAGGCCATCTACCAGTCTCAACCTCCAGGGATTCCCCGTTCTTGTCTTCAAATTCATTTTCTGCGCACTCTTTCGTCTTGTTTTGCATCTACCATTCTTACTCTTAAGGTATGTTTCTGTCTGTTTTAGTTCCGGTTTCTTTCTTTACCTTGACCATTATCAACGTTGCTGTTTTTTTTAGGTTTTTTGAGAATTTATGCATGTTCTGGTTTTCTATTTTCTTCGTATCTCTTAGTTAGATGTTTAATTTCTCATTGGCGGCTCTTTTTTCTCATCTGGGCGTTCTTCTTTTGTAATTTTATCGATTCAGTGTTTGATCTCTGAATTTGGTTAATTCCCGCTTCTTATATGTCACTGTTTCTTTCCGGTTGTAGGTTAGGAGTTGTAGAACGCTTTGTTCGGCCAAATGGAGGACTATTCAGATTCCAAAGTTGAGGAGATCCCAAACCTAGAAGAGATTGATCAAATTAAGGAAACACTTGTTGAGTTTATTGATTCTACTGATGATGTTCAGGATGATTCGATTAAAGAGGAGACCGTAAATTTGGAAAAGCCGCTGGAGATTATTGACGTTTCTGAATCTGGGGGCTACCCTGTTGTACCAGATATCTCGTTAAATGAACAGATTGAAAAACCAGAAACATCAATTGAGAATTCAGTCATCTCTGATGCCAAACCAGATAACGACATTAATGTTGAGAGTGAATCTCTTGTTGAAACAGACAAAGTAACAGAGGAAATTCAAGAATCATCAACGGCCTCCTCATATGAGAACGATTCGGCTTCTGGAATTGACACAGAAGCCAAGGAATTGGCATTGCTGACATGTGATGGCCAAATAGAACAAACCATGGAGTCAGAGGAAACCGAAAGAGTATTGGTAAATCGCAACGAAGCTTCTCTGACTGCCACAGTTATGTCGGAAACGAGCTTAGAAGTTTCTAAATTGACTACAAATGGAAGTGGTGAAATCCCTCTGGGTCCCCGGGGAATTGAAGAAACAAAGTTCCAAGTTCTTGATGCGAACAATAGGGAAATTTCAGGCCCTTTTTCGGTTGAACTCGAGGGTAATGTCGATGATTCATTGCAGGCAACTAGAGCAATTGCTCCTGTAGTGGATAGCTCAAATGAAGATGGAACCATGGCCAAAACAGCTGATATAGCAGAAAACAAGGTTGTTGGCTTAGATCTTGATCAACTTTTGGTTTCCATCTTTCTATATCTCACGTCCTCTTCCCTTGTTTTTGAACTTGGAACAGCCTGAGGCTGTTATATTTGAGAGAAAGCCTTGTTGGGCGTCTTTGCTTGGTTGCTGTGGACTTTCAGAAGCCTTCCATCTCTCCGGTAAATAATGCTGGCGAGACTTACGAGCTTGGAGGTACTATGTTTTATTTTTGCATTAATTAAGGTTTTGTTAATGCTGTTGTGGATGTAAGAAACGACAATCTTGTGCACCTATATCGACATGTAAGAAACGACCATCTTGTGCACCTATATCGACATGTAAGAAACGACCATTGGTTGGGTTACATATTAATGGGTTGAAGCAAATTTGTCGTCACACTTGTCTGGTTTAGCTTCTTCTTCCTCCACTCTTTTTCTCCCATTGAGCCTTCATTTCTTCGCCTGAAAACTTTGAAATAGTGAATCGTGAAATTTAAATCAAACTCGAAATTAGTTTATGAGTAAGTCCTAATTACAGTCTCTACGAAGCTGGCCGAGTTTTGCCTGACTTAGGTTAGGGGTCGGTACGAGGTTCAGATTTTTAGAACTGGAACCAACTGTTTTAGTTTGGTTATAGTTTTGACCCAGTTTTTTTTTTTTTTTTTTTTAATATATATAATAATAATAAAATATATATTTTATTATATTTTGGTTGACTTTTAATTAATTAGGCTAGTTTATAATTAATTTTAAAATTTATATCAAATTTTACTAGGATTTGGATCGATAGAAACTTTTTTGACCACGTTCTAGATTTTGGTTTCACAATTTTTTACTTCTATTGACTAGAATCAGCCCATAAATCACATGTTTTAAAAAATTAAAACTAAAACCGAATTAAAACTAACAGCTCTCGCCCGGTTTTTCCCGCCCCTAGCTTTTGGTCAAGTTTTTAGGTTCTGTTTCTGTTAGTTTTTGACCACCAAAATCATGGATTAAATGGTGAACCGTTGTTGTAATGGAATTTGAACTTAAATGGGTTTTTGTGTTTGGCCAAAGCAGACCCATCCAGACCAAAACATATTAAATTTGGCAATACCGGTTGTACGTGAACCGGAGAAAGGAGAGCATGATCAATGAGCACACATGGGCATCATTATCCACATTGAACATCCCAAACATGCAGTGGGCCCCAAAGAAATTACCATCCTACCCACATGAACGGGGCTGGACCCATACACCCCTCCGCAATCAGGGTTAGGCAAAATCTGAACCGAATTGTAAATTGGACAAGAATCGTCAGTTGTAATCCAGTGTTGTTCTAATTTAAAAAAAATCATGATTTATGAGTCAATTTCGATCTTTAAAAGTAAAAAATCGTGAAACTGGAACCGAGACTTTATGACAAATTTTTTTTTTAAAATTAAGTAAAATTCAATTCAAATTCTAATAAAATCTAATTTAAATTAAATTTTTTTTTATAAACTCACTTAATTATTTAAAATTTGATCTAAATATAATAAAAATATATATATATATATATATTATCTCAAAAATAAAAAATCAAAAATTCAATTATGATTCTATTTTAAAATAAATCGAATTAGATGACTCTGTCCGTCCTCACATTGACTCTTTTAAGTACTCCTACTCAGAACCAGTACGGACGAGATGGCTCTATATTTATTGCAATGAGCCTCAACCCATCTCCCCAAACCCATGCTCAAATCTTCCTATTTTTAATTTTTATTTTCAATAAATAAATCAGGAATGAAAGAAACAGGGTGGACTGCTCACGTGTCCTCCCCTTTCCCCAACACCACCAAGATCTATCTCAATCCAAATGCCTGGTTTCCTTTTTGGAAACAGCGCCTTCTCCACCGTCCGATCATCCATTCCCTCTCATGCTTCACGGGACCCACTCGAGTTGCCACGTGGCGTCCATGCCCTGGGATTGATTAGCGGAGGAAGCACATGCCCATTCATTGGGTGGGTTTGGCCTTCTCAACAAAACCATGTCACCCACGTGGCCATCCTTTTTAGGTTGCTTGTGAGGGGCCTACCACGTTCATCAATGCGCGTGGGTTAGAGTAGCATTGGATCTTAAATTTAAAGGAAGATAAAAATTTAATTTAGATATGAGTTTTTATAAATAATTGATTAATTTTGAAAAATTAATCGGACCTAGTCGCTCTCTTTTAGATGTCATATACAGATATAGTAACCCTCTGTATCGGACCATAGACTCATTGACTCTCAATTATAATTAATGATTTCAAATTTTTACTACACATTTACATTAATAAAATAGACTAATTTGAAATTTTTAAATTTTTTTTTATATATTTACTATAATTTTTAGAATATATAAAAAAATAATTTATAAAATTTTGTAAGTCAATAAATTTTTTTAAAAATATTGTAAAATTTTTTATCTATATTTATTTATTTAATTTTGTGAATATTTACAACAAATACTTTAATTTTTAATGATATAATATTATCATATTTTAAATATATAATATATATTAGCATTCAAATTTTGTCATAAACTCTTTATAATACAATTGCCATATCCCCCTCGCTAACGAGGGCGCGTGCCTAGAACTTGGGAAGGGAAACGTGGGCCATAGCTTCGTTGGCATTGACATTTCCAGACCTCAGCTATGGATTTACACTCGACTACCGACTACCCTTCACTCCATACGCTTCATCTCCCCCTCTCTCTCTCTGCCGCATTTCAATGAAGAAGACGCATTTCCGAAGAATGAGGCCCTCATTATTCCAGACCAGGGGAAGACACGCCCACAGAAAGTCAGCTCCCGTTGAATCAGCAGGCGCATCTTTGGGCGAAATCCGACATCGGAGGGAGGAAATGGAGATCGACTGCACAACCGGAACAAAACGACGCCGGGCGGAGGAGCAGACGCTGGCGAGCGAGGAAGACGGCACTGAGAAGGAAGAGATGGAGAAAGAGGAGGTGGAGAGAAGGATCGAGGCGTTGCAGCGGATCGTGCCAGGCGGCGATTCGCTCGAAGTAGAGAGGCTGTTCGAGAAGACTGCTCGCTACATACTGTGCTTGCAGCGTCGAGTCAAAGCGCTCAGAACGCTCTCTCTCGTTTTTGAAGGGTTTGATAAGGAAAAGACCAAGTCTGGTTGTTGATTTTGTGGATTTTTTCATAGTTTTTCTGGCGAAGAACGAACAAGTTTAGTTCTTTTGTTTCGTGGGTTGAAACCTGAAGAACCCAATTTTTATTTCACTTTATCCATTAATTTTTCACGATCTTACGAATCAAAGCTTTGAAATTTACGCAATCGAGAAGAGCCCAAAAGAGAAAAATGAAAACTTTAGGCTTGTGGAGCCTTACACCAATCAAAACATCGGAAAACCACATGCAAGTAAAACAAACCAATCGCTTTCCATAAAATCCCTTAACGACGCCGTTCCAGCTGTCGTCTTCTCAAATCCACGCCCTAATTGCAGCGGTAGGGGGGCCAGGGGCTGCTCTGTAGCTTTTCCTTTCAGAGAAAATGTGCAGCGCTTGAATCTTGACCGCTCATCACCAGCCAGCAAGATGCGCTGGTTTTATCCCATTTTCAACTCGAGCACAGATATGGTTTACTAAAACCAGAATAAAAGTTCAAAAACTTGTGATCCGAAACATTAATGCAGCCTTGTTAAACTGAAGTGAACCGTCCCGGTCTTCCTGTGGGTGTGGGCGGCCATTGACGGTGCTGCTGCAGCTGCAGCTGCACCTGCGCAATCGAACCGAGCCTTGGCCTGTAAAAAGTTTGCGTTGTTTTTGTCCTCCTCGCGCCTACACGGGTCATGAAAAAAGGGGTTGGAGTCGGTGGTAGTTGTACGAGTTGCTTGATTGGGTTCCAAATATGAGCGTTGCTTCGAGTCCGCTACACTGGCGTACTCAAATGGATAGCGGTACGCGGGAGGGACTGCTTGGGTCAAGAGGAATGTGCTTCTCATTACTGTTCTTGGGTCACAACCATTCTAGTATGGAATGACCGACACGACAACTCTTCCCGACAACAGGATGGATTCTATTCGGGGGATCCTCTAGCAGCCAAAAGGGTAATCTAGCAGAGAAAAAAGATAACAGTGTATGGAAGAACACATTTAATCTGATCAAATAATTGGATCTGAATCTGATTGCATTAGATATTAGACACTTTTGCAAAGGAGACAATGACAGTTCTTTCAAATCTCTATTGAGGTATTCAGAGTATACCTGCTCGAAACACTCGGTCATATTTGCAGCGCTTCGGCAATGGATTCTGCGAGACTCAGGACTTCAAAGGGGGCTCGGTCGGCAATGGCTTTGACAGTGCAGGGGCAAGAATCGGTGATCCAAAAGTACGAGAATGGCGAGTTAAGACCTTGAAGAACAAATTAGAATTCATATCAAGCTAACTAGGATGATATGGAATGGACTAAAAATACTCACCATCTTTGTAAACAAATCGCTCCCACGAGCTTTTCGGGAAAACACCGTGGACGGCACTCAATCAGTGTATGCACTTACCTTGACTGCACCATGGACGGCCAAAACTTTCTACACGACAAAGAAACAAAAGATATTTATTAACTCACGTGCACGAGCTGATTAAACGAAACATATTCAATTAAAATCAGCACCGATGTAAGCACAAAGATGAGAAACGAGATAAAACGCAGAATTCACTTCCATAAATTCAAAAAACATGTTATTCTAGTGAGTGCCAGAGGAGTACCTTGCACTCAATCAGTGTGCCACCAGACTGGACCAAATCATCGACAATAACAACATGACGACCCTCAGGACTTCCTTCCTTGATCCGAACAATCCTCTGATCACCTTCACGCACCTTTGCACACACAACCTGTTCAGCATTTTTCAATGCCTGTTAAATGTGCGATGTATGCTTGTCTGATTCGATAAATATATATTGTTATCATGGGATAGTCCTGCAATAGCTTGTGAAATCTCTTCCATGCACCATCATTGGGGAATGCTATGACTACCTGGGCATGTTTCAGTAAGTTTGGTCAGATATGATAGATGGATGGTAACAGAAAGAGCAGCGAGTATTATGAGAAAAGTAGTCACATTGTTGGAATCTGGAAGCTGGAGCAATCATTGCTTTAAAAGAGGGATCCCTGTCTCAAACAACGGCAAAACATAATCTCCAAAATAAAATCTTTCCTGCATCGACCGTTCACAAATTTCAATGCTTACAAAGAATTACATTTAGTGGAATAGTTAATATATAAATGCAAAGAAATTAACCAGGGCTTTACACCACACCATATAGATAGAAATCAAAGTTGACAAATACTCATGGCTTGCTTTCTGAGCAAGTTGGTTGCAGAATGAAAAATCCTACCGTTGATCAATAACATCTGAGCCCAAGACATTTAAACATAAATATCAGGAGCCATTTAACGACGACATAATTTAAATATAACCTTTTTATAATTCGAAGATCTTTTTATCGGTAAATATTTCAAAATATCCGTCATCTCATCCATGTTATACGATGGATTATTGTTGGTAAAACACAAAGAGATGTTAAAAGAAAAACTTCACAATATATTTTTTCTCTCAGTAGTAGAATTCCTTATTAGAAAAAAACATGATTGAAAGAAAGGGGAATTGGAGTGAACATCAATTTTGCAAATTTAAGAACTCAAATAAACCAGAACAAAAAACTCGCAATATTGAATATAACTTAAACTCGCCTGATGAGTGTGTATGTCATAAATCACTACACTAGTTGGACCACCTTGCGAAATAGGAATGTTTGCTAAGATTCTTGCCATGGTAAAAGCAGTTGCTACATCACCTTCTTCCTCCATTCGTTCAAACGAGCCGGTCGGAAAAAAGGGCAACACCAGGGTGGAAGAGGCCGCAAACAATCTGGGGAGATTGTATATGACAGATATCTGTTCAAAGATAACTTCTGGATGGCTGAACGATGCAAGAAACGCCACATGCTATCCCCGGAGATCTTGAGTATTGTTTATGTATAGATTTGGAAACCAATCATCAAAAGTCCTACAAATCAATTCCGCTAGCTTAGAAAACAAGTTTTAAAAGAACTTTTGTACATCATCACAAAACTTAGAATAAGAAGGAATATTGATTTCTTGTTAAGATTCAAGGCAAGTTCATCAGCAGCTTCCACAGTTTGAAACTAAGGCTTTCGCATTTAACAAATTTCAAGGAACTATTGGACGAATTTAGAGAAAAAATGATCAATGATATGTTGCTCGCCACGTCTTCATGATAAAACCACATAATTCAAAACGCATCACGACACTAAACTAATCACAGTAAAATCTAGTGGAACTGTGGAAAAAGCATGGACGAAGAACAATCTGTGAAAAAATGCGAGCATAGCAGGAAAACGAAATGTGTATAACCAGACCCCTAATTCAAACGGCGTGCAAGTGTTTAGAGTGTACTGTGAGAGAAGAGACCTCCATTTTATGGTTTGGAGCGTAATGGAGTCTGAATGAGCAGAGACTTTACGCGCAAGGTCCTCGCACTCAACGCAGTATAAGAGGTGGACATGCTTCTTTGGCGGCTGCGCCATCAGTATTTCCAGGTCAGAGCTTCGTCTACGAGAGAGATCAATGGCCGCAAATGGTGGACGCCAACGTCACTCCTTGCTCTTGTATTTCATAGGTAAATAGCAAATCGAACCATATACTTCTACAAATAAATCAAAAACCCTAAGTTTTAAAAAACATAATTTAAACCTTAGTATCCGGAGAACGTCTTCGATCATGTCATCCATGCGGTCGGTCGCGCCAATAAGCAAATCCAACCTTCAATTTTCAAGGATAAAACGAAGCGAATATGAAATTTAAAAAACAAGAGTAAGTGGCCGCAACAACTTAGCCGATCATATTATCCATCTGGTCGATCGTGCTTTGCATAGGCACGATCTGCCGGACATCCGTGCTGGCGTCTGGGCTCGTAATTAATACGAGTCCATGTTGAGAAACTTGCACCCAAGTAGCGTCTTTGTCTAATTCGGTTTTTTCAATCCATATTTAATATTTTATTGTATTTTCTACGTATGAATAAATATTCAATAAGCTTGAAAAATCTTAGCTTGTAGAGCCTGTCGAGCTTAGCAAACCAAGCTTACTAAGCCTAACAAGCATAAAAAGTTCCAGCACGAGCCGACTTGCGAGTCACATGCCTAACGAATAATTTCGAGTCAAGCCTACTGAGCAATATTACATTGATATAAGATTTCTTATTCCTTTATTTTAACTATCATAGGATTAAAAACAATATTAAAAATATACTTTTGTAATCTAATAATAGTATATATTTATTATATAAAAATATACATGATAATATAACAATTTTTATAAAGGTAAAAACCATAAAAAACCTCAAGTTGGAGAAAATAAAAGAAGTGAGAGATTGAAATAGATTAGGGATTGTGGAGAAGGGAGAGATTGAAGGAGAAGAAGGTGTGATTTGTGATGCATAAGAGTGAGAAAGAAGATAAAGGTAAGAAATAAAGAAAAAGAAATAAATAAATTAATAAATATTTTATTATTATTATTTGAAGAACATTTTGAGGTATTATACTATCGACACCTTAGAAGGCTCGACTAGCTCGGCTTACCAGGCTCTGACAGGGCCTGCTCAGTTACTATAGCAGGTCGAGCTCTGCTCGCTACAATTTGACAATTTTGTAGTTCTATTTATAATTATGAATCATAATTAAATTTATAATCCATGAATTTTTTATCAATAGTTTGGCAAATCCCTCTTTTTGTATCACCTTTATTTTATTATATGCTACAAAACCGATTTTCTTAATAAATATTCCGTAAATAAATATAGGAATGAATTCGATGCATGAGAGCTGCAAACAACACTAGATCCACAGGCATAACTCAGTTTGCTCAGATATGGTAGATTGAGTACAAGAGCCTATGTTCGACGTTTGCGTTGTCCTAATGTGAGAGTTGTTACCCCTAATATTGGGGTAGCTCTTTGGGATATCAGGTAAAAAGCCTCATATCTCTGAGCCGCTAAATCACCGTGATTTAACCCCCTCACAAACTGTCGGGCCAGGGTGTGTGGGCCTTAGGGATGAGAGATTTTGCTTTTTGAGTACAAGCACTAGATTCGAGGTACCGAGAACTCCACCAAGGCACCAATGACTACAATCCATGTTGCGATGCCCGCCGTGGCCATAGACCGATGGATCACCATCTTTTCTGAGCTGTGAAAGGGCCGTCACATTAAGCAACCCAATCGGCGTTTCCATGGCCCCCAACACTCTCTCCACCACAAGCTCCGCTGGGTGTGCTCCTCCTGGGGCGGAGACAACGACCTTATTTTTGCCTCGCAGTTCTTGGCCTTCGGATCTCCCCGAAAGCTTGAACTATTTCAATCACAAATAAAACACGGTCAATTTTAATGACACTACTAGTTAGAGTGAAACTTGTAGATTCAAGTTTAGTTTAGTAAAAATAAGTAAATTTGTTTTGATAAGTCACATTTTATAAAATTAAATTCATAATAAAATTAACAGAATAATAGATCTGATTTAAATCCAACCTAAAATTTCTAGTTGTTTTTCATTTGAATTCACATTAGATTTTGTAAAATTTAAATTGTGGGTTATTAACCTAACAAGCTAAAATTTAGTTATTTTTCATAAATTTTGAATTTGATGAATTAATCAAACCGACTCATGGTCGGTTCTTGTTAAGTTAGATCTGAACTCAATCTGATTATTATTTAACAAAATCTCATCCAAAAAATTGGACTGATATATTGGATTTTATAAAATTAGATTCAAAATAAAAACAACTGAATAATAGATCTAATTTAAGTCATACCCAAAATTTATAATTATTTTTTGTTTGAGTTCACTTTTGATTTTGTAAAATTTAAATTGTGGGTTACTGGCCTAACAAATAAAGTTTAATTATTTCTTCATAAATTTTTGATTTTATAAGTTAATCGAACCGACTCATGGTCGGTTCTTGTTAAATTGAATCTAAAATTAATCCAATTACTATTTGAACTAAATCCCATTAAAAAATTTGGGTTGATTTGGTTTGGGTTCACACTAATTTTTAAGTTAAAAAATTAATCTAATTCAACTCAAATAGTTTGTTTAGGTTGATTTGGCGGGTTCATCGGAGACCCTTAATTTGTAGAATCCTAACAAGGGAGGCAACGAGCCATACTTGCTATGATCAGGAGAAACCCCTGAAAGAAGACCATGGTTCGAGCAGGGTCGACATTGGCATCGACCCACCCAGCCCAGGTCTCCAACGGCTTCTCGTACGCGACCAATCTGTCCATGTCTTATAAAGAACACCATTTTCTTCGATCCAGTCCCACCTAAACTACAAAACATGCAGCTAATTATGTCGCATTAAACGAAGATAATGTCCTGGTTAGAAGGAGTTTGAAATCGCACTGTTGCTTTCTCCATCGTTCCATTTCTTCCCACCCTCGATCGAGCCCAGCTTCAAGATTCTTCCGGTGCTGGTACCAACAATGTCAACGAGAAAGCATTCCTCGACAGCATCACCTCGACATCGTATTCCTGCATGTACGTAGCATTGTAAATCTACGGCTGATAGTCAATCTCGAAAGAAATCAAAATTTGAAAAACCGAATTTTAGAGAAAAAAAGAACAAAATATGAAAGAATGAATAACTCGTGAACTTTTGTATTCTTTTCATTTTATTCAGTCACTATTTATTATACAAAATAACATTAAAACTAAAATTAAATCAAATAGTAATTCTTACACTATTTATTTCTAAAAACTCTCATAATAATGTTTTAACATTTCATTACTAAAACAACCATAACATTTTTCCAGTACTCAGAATGACATGAAATTTTAACCAATAGAAACTAGACATCATGAACATAGAATTTCATAGTCACGTGTTAAATTTGGTGATCGTTTACTCTTCCAAAATTCAGTTGCAATCTGTCATAAAAAACTTGACGAATTTTTATTATCTTTATTCATTGAATTTAATACGCAACAAATCTATGGCAATTTAGATGTTTAGATTGGAGGGTTTGATGGCGATTTGAGGGAACTCACCGGAAAAGTGAAGGTGGAGAGTTCTCCATATCTGAACGACGTGTAGTTAAGGTGTGGAGCAACAATGCAAAGCATGCATGTGATCGACTGCCACTGGTTTAAACTCAACGAGTCACCGACGAACATCACTTGTTTTCCTCTTAATCTCTCCAGTAACTCTACTCCTTCGAATCTACGACGATAGTTAACATCATTAATCAATTATTATCAAACAAATTTCTCAAAAAGTAACCCTGTTCGAAAAAAGTAATAAAAATTATACCAAAAGATTGAAAGAAATTAGAATTTGGACAACCGAGTTTCTAGAGAGTAGAAAAAATAAAATATGGAAGTGAAAATAATTTGTCAACTGACTTTTATAAGAGACAACACTCATCAATTTAACGTATGACTTATGGATTTTTATGTCCTTGATATCTAGTTTCTATTGATTTGAGATTCAGGTCATTTCGAGTATTGTGGTAGAAGTTAGTGCTGGCAAACGAGCGAGCCGGCTCGAATAGGCTCGACAGGCTCGAAAGGCTCGGCTCGTTTGGCTCGTCAGGCTCGACGGGCCGGCCTTTCCCGGGCTCGAGCCGGCTCGATTGTCAGCACTAGTAGAAGTTATATTTGTTTTGGTAACGAAATGTCAAAAAATTATTACGAGAGTTTTTAGAAATGAAGAGGGTAATAATTATTACTCGATTTAATTTTATTTTTAATATTATTTATGTCACTTTTGTATTATGTATAATAGCTGATTGAAATGAAAATAAAAAAAAAAAGAAATCGATAAATTGTTTATTTTCTATATTTTATTCTTTCTACTTTCTATAAAATCGATTTTCTAAATTTGATTTTTATCAGAAACTTTATTGGTGTGATAGGTTAACCGTTATGCACATTCCAAAGGCACAAAAACTTGAAGTGGAAACAAGCTTCCTTGTCTACTGCAACCAAAAACAGAAAAAGATATTCGAGGACGACAATTTTCGATCCAGCAAATTAGGTCAAATGAATCAAATAAAGCAGAAGAATTAGAAAAAACATGGACAGAAGCTGCGATTAAAGATCATGGAAACCATCATGCGTTGTCATCGAAGCTATGGAGAGAATAACGAGTACCTGGGTAATAAGCAAGTGTTGGGTAGCCATCTATATTGAAGATAGAGTCTGTCTGGGCGGCCATTTCTCGAGCAATCGAATTCTCTCTCAAGAGAAAGGCATCTCGAAGAATCATAGAGAGGATATGAAGCATCAAGTACCCATTTTCCTTCAAAATAATCACGACCATTCTTCATGATTCTCCCATGCACTTGGTGCAGCAGAGCCAGAATGATGACTGCTCTGGTGATTTCAAACGAAACCATTTTTCATACGTTGGTAATAGAGAGAGAGAGAGAGAGAGAGAGAGCTCACACTGAAAGAGGAAACAAGGGGAAGGAATATATAGTAATGAGTACGGTTGCTTTTGTTGGTGAACTAAATCGATGCATGGCTGTGAATCCTCCATAGTTGACAAGTAAGCTTAAGTTGTCATGGCTACAATTTTCTTTGGTTGCTTGGCAAGGTATATCCATGGAGTTTATATGTCCAAGCTCCTAAGAGCATTTGTAACGAAACGGAGAACGATCCGGCCCAAAAGAACTAGGTCGATGAACTTTATAATTGCAATAAATCTAATAATATTTTTGCATAACGAAAGATTTAAAAATAAATCTTCTTGAATGAGTCTCAAATTAAGAAAAATTCTTCTGGAGATCTTTATTTGTACTCGCGATCCAAGTTCATATAAATCTCTAAAATAGAATTCCAATTTCAGTACAACTGAAATAAAATCTTACGAAATACTAAAGGCGTAAGCATTCCAATTACTCTTGATTCCGTGATGCAATTGTTGCATACTTGAGCAATAATTTAAGAGCAAGTAAAATCTAATTCGAGTTAGTAATTGGTCCAATGCTCCATTTGAATGCATCAACCATGACAACTTTAAATCGCTAGCATGTATATTATCGATTTAAGAACAAGTAAAAGTTCTCATCCGAATACCAAAACACATCCAATAAACTCATATTCATCTTTTGCATTCGTTGGTTGTTCTTCTTGATTCGTCGTAGAACTTCTACGTTTCCAAAAATCAAAACCATTGATCAGATTATAGTTCTCACAATATCATTGAAGACGAGATGAATTTACTTACGAGACTATGCGAGTGGTTGTTGGCGGACACTGCAAATCAAAGATTTTTATCACTGCTTTATCTACCGAGTATGCATCATTTAGTCTTCATGAAATAAGGGAGTTTCGCATAACCAAGAACAAAAATTTTCACTTAGTAGTGTAGCTGGAGATAGAAATTCTTTACTGAAAAGTCGATCACCTTGTTGATGTAGACCAATATGCAGGCATATGAATTCCGGAAATCAGCGTTTACTCAAGCCTTGTAACTCACTAGCTAGAGGCAGCACCGACCTAAGAATGAATTTTTTTGAAGCTCTTTAATCTCGGTAGAACTGAACAAAGGAGAGAAACATAATTGGAATGGGGTTCGACTTACAATGGAGGACCAAGACTTTTGTAGAGAGATGGAATAGTTTGTCGTGCTTCTCATCTAGCTTCGATCATGCTTTTTCAGAAAGAGGAAAATGTTGATTATTGATTATTCAATAAGTTTTTTATTATTTTTTATGAAGAATTAATTATTTATTTTTTATTGAAAATATCCTTTAAAAATGAATGTTTAATATTTCTAATACAAAATCAGTTTAGGTCGACCTAAACTCAATATAGGTCAATCAAAATCACAAAAGAGTCGATAGAAATTGAACGAAAAATGCCCAAAAATGTCAAGTCACTAAAAAGATCGACTGAAATTACAAAAGGGTCGAGCAAAGCTCCAATACAAAAAATTTTCCCTAACAGCTAGTTGAAGGGTCGACCGGAATGCCCAAGCGGTCGACTAAAAACCTCCCCAAAGCTAAAATTATAAATAAAAGAATAAGAGCTCAAAGAAGCAAGAATTAGAGCCGATAAAAAAGATGTGGAAGTGCTGCCAAATTTTCTAACTACACATAGAGAGTTTTTAACGTGAAATTTATTTTTAAAATATGAGTGACCGATTATTATATAATCCTAACCCAGTTATTTTGAGGGTATTTATTTTACGACCAAAAATTATGAAATAAGTGNGAAGTAAATATTTTATATTATGCTTTGCATATAGATAAATTTATTATAGTGCAAACTTGTGAAAATACATTTGAAATATGGAACTTGCTTAGAATTAGACATGAAGGCACTGGCGAGGTTAAAGAAAGTAAATTGAGTATGTTAGTGTATGAATATGAAATTTTTTATATAGATCAGATCTAAGGATGAAACTATTAGCTCTATATTTTCACAGTTTAGTAACATTATTACTGATTTAAAATTACTTGGTAGAATATATTCGAATGAGGATTTTGTTAGAAAATTTAGCAGATCTTACCAAAAAGATATCAATCGAAAGTGATAGGAATCAAAGAGACAAGAGATCTCAAGCTACTCAAATTTAAAGAACTCATTGGTTCACTCATGACTCATGAAAAATAATGAGAGCCAATCTGATTTACATCAGTTTGCCAGGTCAATCTTGTTCGATTGTCACTCTCATCGTCACAATTGAAAGTAGTTAGCATTTAATAGTGTCAAGTGTTGTATTAGAATACATAGACCGGTAGACTAGCATAGAAATGGAATTGAATGGCATGCAGAAGCCATGATTTTCGATAACAATAACATAATAAACCTGGGAATAAAAACATCCCACTTTTACTCATCACTCAGCCTAACAAATCAAAGAAACTCGGCCAAAACATTCTTGACGACGTAATCAGAGATTATGCGATTTGCTTTCTGGGTTGGATGAAACGCATCCCAGAATATATATCTGTCTGCATCTGTGCACGTGTACGATCTGCTTCGGCTGCACGCGTACCCCATCTCGAACATCCCTGTCGCACAGCACCCTGCTGCTGTTATTTGAAACCCTGCAACAAAAACTTCATCTTATCTCACGAGCTTCAATGGCGGATAATATTAGGGTAGATGATAGATTTTCTTACCGAAAGAAAAGGGTTTGTTTATCATTTGCATAAGAATGTCGTAAGGGTTTGTAAATACCACTTTTATCCCATGATGTTCTTTGTTGAGTTTACTTGTCAGCACCTTCAGTTTGCCATTGAAATCCTGAGCTACGCCGTTGTATCTTTCTATACAGCCATTGCCTCCTAGAAAATTTGTGTTCCTCTCCAATGGCAGGCACCCCATTGGAGGAAGCCCTCCGAGAGAGATTTTCCGAGCTCCGAGACCGTAGAGCTCCTTGACGAAATTCCCCGCGATCCCGACCAGGAAATTCTCATACTCCGGCACTGTAAACTGGGATGACCTGGTTCCGGGGAAGGTGAAATAGTTTTCCATGAAGTCATTGGTTCCTAAGCTCATTATATGCAGAGCTTCTTTTGTCACTTTCTTGGCTTCATTTTCTCCTAGATAGACTTTAAGCTTCTTCTGGTAATCCTTGTAGTTTTCGAGCTCTTTCCATAGCGGAATAACAGACTAAATTACACAAACCATGGAAAAACTTGCACATTATGAACACAAAAGCTCTAGAACAATGAGATTATACCAATTTAGTTTACTTACCAACACGTCGGAAGTGGCATTGTCATATCCAGAGCCTGCCGATGCAAAGGTGACCCCGGTGGAGAAATCCGATATGTTGTACGATGGATCCAAGTAAGCCGGAATAGTCGGCTTCAGTCCGAATGCCTGAGAGATGAAATCCGTCGTAATTCTACCGTTTGAGAACCTTCCGGTCGGCTTTCCACCGGTGAAATCCCGTCCATAAGGCTCGAAATTGCTCCTTGCCACGGTCGGGATATAGTTGTTGTTCCCGGCATCCACCGATGAGTCTCCGAAGACGATGATTCCAGAGACTTTGGCGTCAGCATTGATGATCAAGGCAAGTAAATGAGGGAAAAGAAGGCAGAAGATGTAAGCAAGCGACATTGTCTTGGTTGAGCTAGGCTGAAATTGCCAAGCAGAAAAGCTTGGTATATATGAACATCAATTCTTGGACCAAAGTTGTTGGAAGTTTTAATACTTCCATTCAAGTTTTAATAATCGTTTTAACACACTAACAGCCTTTTTTGCGAAGAGAACGAATATAATTGATATAATTATCTTTCACTTACAAACTCAAACAGTTTGAATTTTTGAAATAATTGATAATTTATCATGGTATCAGAGCTATAAGTCTCAAGTTCAATCCTCAGTAAACACAAAAAATCGCATTAAACAAACTAGGGGTGGGCATCGGATCGGATCGGATCAATCCGATCCGATTGCTGTAAATCCGATATGTTATCGGATTATCGGATTTGATCCGATAAGCGTTTTAAACGCAAAACACCCGAATCCGAATCCGATCCGATTCTGACAGATCCGATCGGATCGGATCGGATCGGATCCGATAAAATCGACCAAAAAACTTCCCTTAATCGCATCAGTGCAATAAAATCCAACAACCGTAATTCTTTCCTTAAATCGAAGGAAAATCATTCAAAATCGTGCTGCAAAAGGAAAGAAAGAAAAATCTACTCTAAGCTTTCGTCGGTGCTGGCGCCGGAATTCTTTCCTTAAATCGAGCAGCGCCGGAATTCTTTCCTTAAATCATTCAGAATCGTGCTGCAAAAGGAAAGAAAGCAAAATC
>QAOC01004756.1:153079-176207 GCA_003255005.1 Begonia fuchsioides
GATTAGGGTTTTCGTTGCTGCTTCAATGCGTTTTGAACCAAGTGTTTTAGAACAAAATTGTCGAGATTTTAAACCGATTCGAGGTTTGGCAAGACGAACTAAACTGAAGAGCTACGAAGAGGACAAATTCTGCCATTTTTAGGTCTTCAAGCTCAACAAACGCAATGACGAAGCCTCTACCAAATGAGCAAGAGGCCCGAATCCAACTCTCATTGTGAGTAACAAAGAAACCTACGAAAGCTACTGAAACAGCTGGGATCAATCTCTATAAGTCTGTATCAATGGGGGCGTCATTGTACAGAGCAGACGTCATCTCCATCTCCTGCAAAACGAAGAGTGTTTTTGGGGACTGGTGAGACAAGGTGAGAACCCTCGTTGAATTTGTGGGCGTTGGTTGTCACTTCCAGAGATCTCGGATCATTGTCTTCCTTTTACGATTTGCTTAGCTCATACAATGTTCTTTAGCCACAAGTGTTAAAAGACATCTAGTCATTAGGGTTAGAAAACTTTAAACCTTCAAACTCTCAAATCCATGATGTACTTTTGTGAAAGAGAGTTAGGCTAAGAGGATGTTACTCCTAAGAAAGTCCTCAAGGACTTCCTCTTCTTATCTTCTCAATTTTCGCTCGACATATCTTTGAAACAAATCAAATTTTAAAAAATTATTTTTTTTAGAAAATAAAAAAGAACAAAATAATGAAGAAATAATAATTCGTGAACTCTTATTATCTTTTTATTTCGTTCAACCACTATATATAATACAAAAGTGACCTAACTAATAGTAAAAACTAAATTAAATAAAATAGTAATTCTGACTTTTCGTTATTAAAACGACAATAACTTCTTTCACAGTACTTAAAATGATTTGAAACTCAAACTATTGAAAACTAAACATCTAGAGCATAAAAATATATATGTCACACATTAAATTTGATGATCATTTGCTCTTCTAAAAGTTAACCAAAACCTGTGATAAAGAACTGACGAGTTTTTATTACCATTAATTCATTGAGTTTGATACTCAATATATCTCATCTTGAATTAATGTAATATCAACAATGATATTCTTGACAAGTTCCGTGAGAATTTCGTAGCGACACATTGATATTGCTCTTAGTGTGTAGGCTCACATTGAGGCGGACATTTATTTGATTTGAGAATTGCAGAACCAACCTTATGCAATTTTCAAATCAGAAAGATTTACTAATCTTGTTGAACAAGTATTCATACCTTCTTCTCACATCTTGCTTCGGTAGTTCTCAAATCAAATAAATGTTTGCCCCAATGTGAGCCAAACAATGCCTTCACAACAAAAGCCCTTAGACCAAAATTAAAAAGCAAAATCAAATTAGAAGTCTAGTCATTGGTGTATGAAAATCAGATTATTTTACCTCCGAGTTTAATCGTTTCAAAACTTTCATTCTCTCAAAATCGATGGTGTATTTTCTTGAATGAGTGTTAAGCTTGGAAGTACCTTATTTTTAATAAAATTCTCAAGAAATTTATCCTTCCTCTCTTTTCTTGGTCGTGTATCGAACAAGTCGGCTTGTCACATTAGTTGCCTTCCACGTGACGAATGTGGTTGACTACTCGTATGAACGGGTTTGGCTGCATCATAACGACGTGTGACCATCAATGTCTATGGGCAGTCGGCACTCCCTTCATATAAATAGAGGCGTGGTTACTATACACTTTACCGATATCTCTTATCGAAACCCTCGTTAAAGTTTTTCCCTTAGTGCTATGAGATGGTTGGTAGTTAAAGTAGATGGTATAAATATGATTTCGAGGCAAATGAAAGCCACATTGGCATATTCGTCGACATACAATAATGATCCGATCATGGGATGCGAAACAATTTAAGGAGACATTTGCGCATTTGAAGACAAGGACAATACCGAGTTGTTGAGGATCCCATGTGACTCCTAATTGGAGGGGGACAAATGGTTAAGCTTGCTAGTCTTGAGCATTCAAAGTGCAAGTTGTATTTTTTGAAAAGATACAATTCTCACATAATAAACGATGAAATTGTAGATCACACGTTAATCGATACTTTTCTTCTCTGCTACGTGTGCCCAAAAATGAAAAATCGACATGTATCGACATAATGGCTAAATGACATGCAGCAACATGAAAGAAATTTGAATTGAGAAAATTGAATTTCGAGACAATTATTATGAGAGCACTGTGAACAAAAATTATAGTCGCTTTAATAACAAAAAGTCAAAAAAATATTATGAGAATTTTTAAAAATAAAGAGTGTAAGAGTTTTTATTTAATTTAATTTAATTTTAAATATTATTTATGTCATTTTTGTATTATATATAGTAGCTGAGTGAAGTGAAAAAAAGACAAGAGTTCACACATTATTTTTTCTCCTATATTTTGTCATTTCTCTTTTTTAGAAATTTGATTTTTCAAAATTCCAATAAAATGGCTAGATGACATGCATCAACGAGAGTCATTTCTCATGGAACGTGCCCTCCTCGAGGTAATGAACATAGTCATAAAATCACACATCTTTCTACCCTTGAAATAAAGGGTTTAAATTGATCATTAGCCTGTGTTTTAAATGGATCGAAGAGCGATTTAATCAACGGAAGGCAGCCCTCAGATCATCCATCAAATGATCAACGATAATTCGACTAGTTTTCTCAGTCGGATGAAACGCATCCCAAAACACGTATTTGCTCGCATCTCTGCATGTGAACGGGCTTTGCTGGTTGCACAGATAGCTCATTTCGAACGTCCCTGTCGCGCAGCACGCCACCTCGGCCACCTCGAAACCTGCCATTCAAACACAAGCTCCAATCATCTTCTGCAACTCAGAGACTGGCAGGAGACTGAATGGCAGTCCAGAAGTAGAGTTATTTGACAGAAATCTGCTGTAAAAACCTAAGAACAGGAGAGAGAAACAACCTAATAAAAACATTCAATGCCACCACCAACATTCTTCCTCAGTCAGTCTGAGTTCTATCAGAATTTATTTTCCCACAAAACTAAAATCTGGCTTTTTTTTTCAAATCCACGAGACCCATTGTAGTTTTTAACCTAAATTTAAATAATCGTGAGTAAAAATCGCTTTTTTGGCTACTGAGGTTGTTTTTTTAAGCTTTGTGGAATTCCCTAGTTCTAGACACGTAAGAATTCTATAGCTGGACAGTTAAATGAAACCCTAAGAATTCTACTAGTTTTACCGGTAATTATGGTGTTTTTTTATATGCAAAGAAGATAGTTATTACCAAATGAAGAAGGCTTTTGAATGATCTGGAAGAATATAGAATATGGATCGGAAAACACCATTGTAAGGCCAGGAAGCTGTCTGTTCATCTTCATCACCAAGACCGCTAACTTGCCATTGAAGTCCAAAGCCACATTGTTGTATTCGTCTACGCAGCCATGATTTCCCAAGAAATTGGTGGTCCTTTCGAGGGGCAAGCACCCCATCGGAGGAAGGCCGCCGAGAGAGATTTTTCTAACTCCGAGACTGTAAAGTTGCCGAACGAAGTTTCCGGCCAACCCAATGAGAAACTCTTCGAATTGTTTGATTGTGAATTGGGATCTCCGGCGAGCACCTGAGTAGTAGTTCTCTAGAAAGTCGTTTGTTCCTAAACTAAGCAAATACAAAGCTTCCCCGAGGATCTCGTTTGCTCTCCTATGGCCGAGATAAGCTCTCAATCTGAACTGGTATTCTCTGTAAAACTCCAGCTCTTTCCACAGCGGTATCACATTCTGCATGGCGAGGAAGAAGATTAAAATGAATAATGGGTTGAAAGATTAGAAAGACAAGATAGCAAAAACATACAAGAACATCCGAGGTTGCATTGTCGTAGCCCGTTCCTGCAGAAGCAAAGTTAACCCCAGTAACGAAATCCGTAATGCTACAAACTGGATCCAAATAAGCAGGAATGGCTGATTTTAGCCCAAACCCTTCTGATATGAAATCGGAAGGAACTCGTCCATTGGAGAATCTTCCAGTGGGTCGACCTCCATAGAAATCACGTCCATAAGGCATGAAGTTACTCTTGAGCAGTGTTTTAATGGCATTGTTATTTCCAGAATCGACAGAAGAGTCCCCAAAAACAATGATTGCAGGGACTTCGGCTCGAATCTCAGCTGCTAAACGAAGAAGGAGAATGAAGAGGAGCCAGGAAAGTTGTACGGACGACATATCGCGTGGCTCTTGGCTAGCAGCAAGGACACAGAGGGACGAGCGAGGCTGGAAAGTGGAGCTCGAATGAATTAAATGGTGGTGGGAAAGGAGAAGATAAATTAAGACGACTGGTGACGGATTTGACCACCTTTCTCTTCACGATTAAAGTTACTTTAATGCCGAAGATGATCGCAAATAACACTGGCCATGTTCTTGCGGTAACATTCTGTGAATTTTTACAGATTTCAACTCCATTGATGAAGCTTTTGATGAGTTGGTGAAAGGTTATTTCTTACAGCTAAGGCTTCCCGAAAAAAAAATGGCTTTCATCTGACGTCGTTTTCTGATGCTCCTGCGTTCATCTTTTTGCCTTTTTAAAAGCTTAAGCTGCCGGAAAACCTTCAGTTGTCGGAGAAGAAACTCAGAATCGTTAGTTGTCGGAGAAGAAACACTCCTGCAACATCGAACTGCTTCAGAAATTGAACCTCTAAGTCATTCATGTAGATGTTGTGATGATCTGACGATCAATTATTATGCAGTTAAAGAATTTATTTGTTCCAGTTAGGCTAGATCTACGCCGACGTGTCAATCTCTCTGTTGATGATTTCATCTGCCCATGAATGAAGATCTGCCTAAAGACCAGCTCACTGTTGTCGCAGAAACCACACAGAAAAATAGAGAGTTACCTGTTCTTATCGATTCTGCAGATGATTGAACTTCCTGCAATGAAACGAACAAGAAAATGTCTTATTTTTTTTATCTTTTCATCTTTTCATCTTTTGTAGCCAAAAATACTGAAAGTATTCACAGACTATGACCATTTCGGATTGAAGAATTGCTCAAATCGAAGAATTGCTCAAATCGAAGAATCTAGCGAGCAAAAGCATAATCGAAAGAGACATTTGATTTCCACAGATCCAAAATAATAACCCAAAGAACTCTTCCAGTTTAAAAATTTGTACAAACGTGGCAGAATACACGGAAAAACAAAGATTGGGGAGCAGACTCCAAATACAAAGACACTAATCTTTTTCTAAATATAAAGATTGAGAATTGCACCCACTTCTTATCCAAATTCTAAGAAAGATGATGAAAAAACCACGAGTCTTCTCTAATGTAAAGATCAAACCTTAATCTCAGCCAAGCAAATCAAGGGATAAAATTTAAGTGTTATCCATCGCCACATCGCTTCCGCTGGGGTTTGGTTGGCTGGCACCAAAGGTAAACTCGCGAGGGATGTCTGAAATCGAACGGGAAAAAACGGACATCCCAGTCGTGGTATTGAAAGCAGGAACAGGAATCGGATCATTGATTCTCGGGAAGCCGAAACTAAAAGTAGTGCCAGAGACCACAACAGGGAAAAAAGAGACATTTGATTTGTTCGAGTCAACCGATCCAAAGGCTATCTTCTCGAATTCCTGCAACTGTCGATGGACAGCTGAGTCAAGAAAATGAAAACCGATGTTAAGAGTTGCGATGGCCATTTTCGACAGCAAAAGAAACAATTTCATTGTTTTTTGTGACTAGATTTTACAGAGTTCCTCTCCGTTTATGCACAAAAACAAAACTATGCATACCGTCAGCGATGTCGACGGACGGTCTACGATCTTTCACCCACTGATAGCTCTGTTGGAGTCTCCACCCGTTGCTCTTCATCAAGTAAGCTATTACAATAGCCGGGGACCTATTAGAGATTATTGTAAGAACCATTTCCAAATGGATCAATTTTCACATCCATCTGGGTTTGATCAAAAGAGGGTAAACATAAAAGAAAGTTCACCGATTTTTCCCCGACATGCAATGTACGAGAACCCGTGCTTTGTCCCTTTCACATTGCTCTGCACAATTACTAAGAATGTTGGTACTCAAGGAACATTAAGGCGATAGTAGAAAATAGTTACAGAATCGGTAAGCTCTTCGGAATCAGAAGAATAGATGCTGACCTTTAATCTAAACGACCAAATTTAAGACATACACAGAGTTGAACAAATACTTGACAAGTGTATGAACAAATGCTCAATCAACGAAAAATTCTCATGCTATTCGTACAATGGAGCTGTGTTGATGATTTTGATCTTTGTCTGACCAAACCAAGAACACCTCTCAGAATGATGGCACAAAAGGGCCATCATTTGTTCAATCTTCTACCCTCTGTATATAGATTTAACAGACCAAGATATTATGCTAAACTACAAAAAAAAATTTAAAAAAAAACATGCCTAAACTGTCAATGGTGTGAAGAAAATCGAGAGATTCGATTCGTTCTGTCGCAAGGCGTGTTGGGATAGCGATTAACGTCATTCGATTTTACGGGACCCAAACAAAAAAATGTCTGATTACTAAATATTTTTCTACCAGGAACAAACTATAGAAGTTTTGGTTCTCTGTCATGGATGAAAGGAGGAAGTCTAAAGTCCTCCTTATGTGCACAACTTTCTTTTGTCACCAGACAACCTTAAAAGATGTTACATTCGACGAACTTCATGTTGAGGGTGAGCAGTTTAGGAATTTAAGTACCTAAAACAGGACTAACGAAAAGAAATGAAGCCAGCAAATCAAATGGAATTAGATAAAAACAGACCTAGAAACTGAATTGCATCATCAAATGGCAGAGATTTATCGTATTCGAGGCAGTGATAAGTGAAAGAATTCTTGTAGAGATTTTGACAAGCAGGAACACTCTGCATACATAGAGCCAGCAAGAAAACTGATTACAGGCAAAATCAAACCACAATAGTCAGATCTTCACAGTCTGAATTTCATGATAAGAAGCAGAAAATTATGAACCAGTAAACTAATTTCAGCCGGACAAGCAACTTGTGAGTAGCCTTCATTCAAAATCAGTATGAAATAGATGAAGAAATGAGCTTACATTCAAAACGCGAGAGATTCCCTGACTTTTGAGAAGTTCGGGCCTGGAAGCGTTGTCATAGCTACCCAAATAAAGAAATTCCGATAAGATCTCCGACGGAAACGCACTTACTTGCACCGACGTTTTCTCCGCCGATAACGGAACGCGGTGGCCACAAATCCCGCACACTTCCCCTTCCTCGTACTTGTGATAATGCCCACAAACCCCGCACGGATTCTCTCTCTCCCTTTTCCTCATAGATTTAAGCTGAGATTTCGCTCGAACCCAAGAAGATGAATCCAATTCTGAATCATAAAAAAAGAAAAAAAGAAACAAAAACGAAAACCCACTTGAAGTTGAGACCATGCTTAATCAAGGAAACAACCAATACCCAGAAGATAAAACAGCGAAGAACATCGATAATACCGATTCAAACAGGGTACGGGCAAATTTCAAGATCTTTAAAGTTGGGTCCGTCCCAAAACCTTGCTAGTGCAGATATAAGGCACAGAAGCAGAAGGCGTGATGGCGAAGGTTCTTCAATCCAGATTCAGCTTTGGGGTCTGAAAACTCCGTTTGTCGTTCAATTTAAGAACCTTGCTTAATCGCAACAATCGAAAAACAAAGAGGAATTTAATAAATCTAAAATATGACATCAGATTCACAGCACTGCATCGAGATTCCTGATAGTCATGTGATACACAGATCAGTCTCTTCTCTCTAGTCTTTTGTCAAAGACCGAATAACCTTGCTCCAAATGAGTAACCAATGATGGCTCTCCACGTTTGAACACCAGAGCGAAGTTTGCCAGCTGCAAAATATCAGGACGATTATTCATGTGATTTTTTTGTCAATTTCTGCGGTTTTACTTTTACCCTTGCTAAATTTCTGACAATTTCACTTGGCAGACAAGTTTCTTCCTGTTTCGTGGACTACATGTCGGATAACCGGATCTGAGTAGATGATCGGACGCAAGAGCAGGGGATACTAAGTAGTCTGTCAGGCTTTATTTTATATAAAATTGAGACTGAAACTCACTATTGTCTATTTTTGAAATCGGCATCGATTTTGTTCTAATTTTAACTTAGTTTTATTTATATTTTAAAAAAATTACAATATTTTTTGCTATATTTGAGTCGAATTTTAAGTAACTGAGTTAATTTATAATCAATTTTAAGAAGTATATCGGATTTTATTAGAATTTGGAATGATTTTCACTCTATTTTAGAATTTTTTTGACCTATGGTCCCGGTTCTGATTTCACAGTTTATTATTCTTAAAACAGGCACTGAACATAAATTATAATTTTTTAAAAATTAGAACAAAGAACAGATTAAAACCTACGATTTTGGTTCAGATTTGCTCACTCTTAAGTATGAGTGAAACCAAGAAAATTAAAAACCGATGTAGATACTAGGTGGAATTCAACTTATTTAATGTTGGATAATGCTAAGCCATATTGGTTAGTTATTTGTGCTTTTATTAGTGAAAAAAAATGTATTTCTTTAGATCATAATAGTTGTGACGTTGCGAATTTATTTCTAGATTTTCTAAAACCATTTTATGATGCTACAAATGAATGTTCGGGAATTTATTATCACAGTACTCATCTAATTCTTCCAAATTTTTTTTTAAATTAAATGCTACTTTTAAAAAATATAGACAAATCAATGAATTTTGTGATATACTTGATAAAATGGAGACAAAATTTAAAAAATATTGGTTTGACATACTTAATATTTTTTTATTTGCATGTGTAATGAACCCTAGATTTAAAATAAAATGAGTGTGTTTAATTATTGGTAAAATTTCTTCTCATTTAAGTATTATTTCGAAAATTAATAGTACTACATTAAAAAATTATATTGCTTGTTTATATTCTTCTTATGAATTTAAATTTTCTAACTACTCGTTTTATTCCTTCTTCACGTAGTATTTCTAGTTCTAGTATTGGCGGTGTTGGACCTCCACAAGATTTATTGAATGACATTTTTTATGAGCTAGATAGCGATGTTTATTCTTGTAGTTCACAAAGAAATGAACTCGATATTTATATTGAAACCAGCTATCAAATTTCTCGCGATGAGAATTTTGATATTTTGACTTGGTGGAAAGNCATAGCTCAGTTGGTTCGGGGATAGTAGATTTGGATGCAGATGATCACGGTTCAAAGTCTTCGCTGTCATAGTGTGAGAGTCGTTACCTCCAATGTGGGGTCACCATGGCAAATGGGCGGGCTGGCTCGGCAGACCGCCCGCTCGTGAAAGACGGGCTGAGCCGAGCTTATTTTTTCAGGCTCACGAGCCCGCCGAGCCTAGGCTCGATGAGCGGGCCCGCGAGCTCGGCTCGCGAGCGTGACGAGCTAGCCCGCCAATGATTTCAAGGTGTTTATGCCGATGAGCCAGACCACTAATGATTTCAAGGTGTTTATGTCTGACTAGCCAGCCGGCCAATGATTTCAAGGTGTTTGGCTCGTGGCTTGCGAGCCAGCTCGAATTGAATTTTTTTTAATAAAAGCTCATTAAGCTCGGCTCGTTAGGCTCGGCAAGCTCGTTAAGCTCGGCTCGTTAGGCTCGACGAGCTAAACTTTTTCAGGCTCGGCTTGGCCGGCTCGGTTCATTTGTCATCTCTAATGTGAGGTAGCTCCTTGTGACAACAGGTACGAGTCTCCCATCTGTGGGCCGCTGAGTCACCGTGATTTAACCTCCTTACAAACAATCGGGCCAGAGTGTGGGGGCTCTGAGGGCGAGGGTTATCGCCTTTTTTGGATGCAGAGTTTACCTCTTATTACTCGAAGGTTAAGTCGATAATGGTGGAAGCTATTTTTTTCGCTTAAAAGTTGAATCATCATCCCCATAAATAAATGTTGTAGAGGATCATCGAATTGATACAGATGGTTTTATAATTGGAAGATCTTTCGTGCTTGGTCTGGATCAAGTGATCGATGAGCCAAGATGAAAGTCCGAGGAGCGTAAACGATCGATATTGCAATCGAGCAATGAATATCAGGATTAGAAACTTCTCGGCTATCTGAAATTGTTGTCATTCGTAGTGGCTCACATCTCACTACTATGATAAGGGCAGTAGTCGATACTCTACACCATGTCGAAGTATGCTCGAGTTTCAACTTTCATACGCCATATTTCATATTTTCGATTCCAGTTTTCGACTCTTGGAACTGTGAGTCACAGTCCCATTTTTTGGCTCAGTAAAATCAGACCTAACCAATTTGTGGCCATGTGTAATAACCCAATGGAAGATGCAAAATGTCACTGCAAGAGCTATCATAAATCGTAAAATTATTAAAAAATTATGAAATTTTGTAAAATATTATCTTATAATATTATAAATGTGTGACAAAATTTTTTAAAAATTTTATTAAAATACAAAATTTTAACTAATTTTATTTATTTTTTGTATTACAAAACTATAATAAATAGTGTAATTGTTGAAAATTCACGAAACTTCATGAAATATTATTTTACAATATTATAATTTAAGAAAAAAATTTAAATTTTTTTATTGATGTACGAAATTTTAATTCAATTTGTTTTTTATAATTTAAAAAATTATAGTAAATTTTAAAAAATATATTTAAAAAAATTAATTTTAATGATTAGTTTATGTTATTGTTATAAATATACCATAAAAATTTCAAGTCATTCATATAATATTTGTTTAAATACATCAATTAAAAAACAAAAAAATTTAACAAAAATTCGATCAGACGTCTAAAAGAGGGTGAGTGCGTCCGATGAGAACGCAGTGATTCTCATACGGCCGTGAAGAGCCTGGAAATTTTGTTTTTAAAAAATTCAGGCATTTTTGGGTTATTTACTCAAAACTCAAGCCTAATTTGAATGTTTACCAGGTACTATTTTCTATTCTAGACTATGAAACCACTCACGATTCTCGGGTGCTCCATCTCGGTTTCTCGTAAGAATCAGAATAATTAATTTCACTAATTGAGAATAGACAGAGGAAGAAAACCGGCATCGACTTAGGATCAAATGCAACCTCTCATCACCCATTTTTCTGCCAAGATAAATCAACAGTAACGTATAAACAATATAATTCTGGAGATGTGATTTGCTTCGTTCAATACTTAAATGCATAAGGATGCAAGAAACTAATCTTAAGTTTTAACGACACCAAAGAAAGCCTAACCTGAAAATCTTTTGCTCATTGCCATCAAAATTCGACCATATTTTGATCCGATCAACTATAACTCATCATCAATCGGAGCCCCTTCGCCCATTAGTTCTTCCAGAGAGAATTCGTCCTCTTCTATGATCTCGCCATCTTTACCGTCCCATTTCTCTGTTTTCGCTATCACCAGAGATCCTTCCAAAGGCAAGTTGCCCTTTCCCCCCAATCCAGCTTGTCTCACAAATTCACTACAAAAGCTCGCTAATTAGAATTCCCTTCTCATGAAAATGGAGAAGCAAAAACCACACTAAGATGAGATAGTACATGAGGTGATCAAGTTCAAATGCACTCTTCAATGGAGCGTATACGCCTTTCTTCACATTCAACGCCACTAATGCTGGGTACCCATAACCGCCAACACCGACGTGCTTTTGAAGATCGGGTTGCTTACCGGCTGCTGCCCACACATAGCTGCAGTACCCAACAAATCAAATCGTGTTCATAATTTTCCTTACCACTAAAGATTTAGAGTTATATATTTGGATTAGTGTTACCTATAAGGACTTCTTTTGAACTTCTCTGCAACAGTTAATAGCTGCTCGAGATACTTGTTTCTCCCGTTGGCTTTGGAGTCCAAAATGTCAGGAAGAAATGCAACAAAACAAATGACGGAAGCTGCACATTGCTCCTCCATGACATCCTATAATTAAACAGGGACTGTATTTATGTTGTCCTTATTCATTGGTTTTATTTCATTTCAAAAAAAGGGTTCAGGAGGGACTTACAGGGCCAGTCAACTCATTCACTTCAGGTGGGGCAACATTTGTTTGCAATTGTTCTAATGCAAACGATTCGATTGCTGAGGCGCTTCTCGCACCCTCATAAGGGAGTGGACTGTCTTTGTCTGCACCAAAAACCAAGATGGTGGGAAATCCTTGCACATTGAACCTGCTCATTAAAGACTGGTAAAAAGCACACCGTTAGATATCTAATTACATAACCAATGTACCATCTTTATCAGTGTAATGTTGAGGAATAAACTTCATTATAGAAACTTGGGCTCACTTTCTCAGCATCACAGTCAACATGACCCAAGTTCACCTTTCCTTTTAAGTTATTAGAAGCCTTCTTCCACTCGGGAGCCAATTTTTTGCAGTGGCCACACCTACAAGAAAGCACTTACTTACAAATGACAAAAGAGAGCTGAATCTGTGTTATAAACTTGATGCTGTAATCAGCGTTGACCATCATCCTAATATTTACTATGGTCAACCAACAGAAACAAAGGAAACATTATAATTACCAAGGAGCAAAGAATTCAACAATCCAGAGTTCTTTACTTCTAGTCACCACCTCATCGAAATTGCGTGAGTTCAACTCTATTGAAGCACTAGATTCAGAATTTTCACTCGAGCCTGAAGAAGCTTTGCCATTTAACCGTTCCTTGAGAAGAGTTTTTACCTGGTATAGCAAAGAATCACCCATATTTTACTCAGTACAACAAGCATAATGTGGTCCCAAGAGACTATCAAACCAGGTGAGATGTTTAGCTGATGAAGTTAAAAGCCAGTGCAGTTCTATCTCTTCTAATGAGATGTTTAGCTGATGAATCAATTTTATCACATTTACTGGAACATAATTCTAGAATAGAGAAATTAAGATACCCCTAGATGACCAAGTTAGCACTTCTTCTTTTGACTACTCTATTAAGATGTATGTGTTTGTGTGTGGGGGCACACAAACATATAATCATGTACATAGTTCAAAATAAGGATGTAATTATAAAATATATAATTAGCATTCCATTCGTTAATGGTTTACGACAGAAGTGACCCTCTATAGAAGGAGGACATAATATAGTTGAGCAAGCATTAAACCTGTTGCAGGGAAAAATCAGCGATGGATTTGACATCTCTAGCTCCTTCATAGTCGACTGGAGACTTTCCAGGCACAAAAACCTTAATAGTGGGAAATCCTTTTATCCCATATTCCTGCGAAGAACAGCCAGCCCACATAAAGATGTACTCGCAAAGTTTCTTTAAAAATAACGTCCCGCTTTCTTTAAGTAATCATAAAAGCACATAGATAAGAAATCATTTTTTTAATTTAACTCGGTAAAAATGTTATTCGGTTTTTCTATTGCACCACCCCTCACTCCAAAAACCTATTCTAGTGTAAGAGGGTATGAAACTGAAACCTTTCCAGTTTGCTTGGGTATTTTCCCAACAAAAAATCACGTATGAGCAGCTAGAAGTACTAGATTATCCTTATAACCGGCAAAATCATTTGAAACCACTAGTAATTAATTTAAAAAATCTTTAGTTCTCATTAACGGTAAAACACAGATCATGTCCAGAAGGAATATTGTTAGAAAAGTCCAGTCACTAAAGACGCGAAAACATAAAAATTCAACTATTAGAAAACCTGAGCAAGAGACTGATGCGCATCAGCATCAAGAGCTGCCACTGTGACAACGCCATTCAGAATAGTGGCAGCCTTCTCCCAGATGGGAGTTAGAGCTTTGCAATGACCACACCATGGTGCATAGAACTCGACTAGAACAACTCCATTTGATTTGAGAACCTGGTGTCAAAAAATTTTGTGACCTATTAAGTCATTGCGGGAAATAATTCATAAGAGATGGAGACACAAAATATGATCATCACCACTCGAAACAATTGAACCACTGGTAAGAATTTCCCAAGTTAACAATTCACTACGAAAAAAAAAACAAGATCATGATACTGTAGGCATACTAGGCAATGCTATAATTTGCAATCACTGATTTAAATCGAAAACTTAGCTAACATAACCAGCTTAAAATCAAGATAGATTAACAGATCTAAATCGTTAAATGTTTTCAATTCGCTCATTCAAAACCTTTTTCTCCAGCGCTACATCTCATCAATGTTTTCATAAAAAAATGATTAGTTCGCTAATTCTGTACGATTGAAAGGATGATAATGACGAAGACGTAAGATTTAACATCCTCACAAAAGAGAAAATCACCAACCTTGGACTTAAAGTTGGAAGGAGTCAACTGAAGCACCGGTGAGGAGGCTGCGTACAGTGCGTTACAAAGATCGAAACTATACGCGAATATTAATACTGATAAAGTGAATCTTAACGCTGAATTTAGTCGATTCCTCATTCTCTCGCTCTCTCTAGCGACGGAGGTGGGAGAACATCTCCGGCTTTTGTATTTTCGGGATTGCAGGACTTAAAACTAGCTACGTGTGTCAGCCAATTAACAGTATACACGTGTAGCACAACAGATTAAATTTAAACTAACTAAAATGGATTCATTACTTATTTGCACTTTTTATTAATACTAATTAATCTACTGTACTTTGTATTTAAAAGACGAAATCTCTCGCACTCAGGACTCTCACAGTCTTACGCCCCGGTCCGACAATTTGTGAAGGAGTTAAATCACGGTGACTCAGCGGCTCAGAGATAGGAGACATTTACCTGATATTACAATGAGCTACTCTAACATTGGGGGTAACAACTCACACACTAAGACAACGCAGAGGTCGAACCTATGCTCTTATACCCAATTTACCATCTCTGAGCCAACTGAGCTATGCCCGTGCAAGCAATTAATCTACTATGCTGCTTGTATAACATGTGTCATTACTTAAATTATAAAATTTTAAACCTTAAATTAATGTTGTAAAAATTCAAATAATCATGTCATATGTTATGTTACTTAATATTAGGGGTGGGCAAAACCAAATCAAAACTGCAAACCGAACTAAAATTATCGGTTGTAATCTAGTCTTCGTGCTAATTTTATTAAAAAAAATATTATTTATAGGTCAATGCCAGTTTTAAATAGTAAAAAATTGTAAAAAACAGAACTGGGATCGTGGTAAAAAAAATTCTAAAATCAAGTAAAACTCGACCAAAACTTTAATAAAAGCCGATATAAATCATAAAATTGACTATAAATCTTTATAATTATTTAAAACTCGATTCAAATATAATAAAAATATATATTTTATTATAAACGGTGAGATACGATTATAATTCTATTTTAGAATAAAATTGGACCAAATCGACGGGGGATCACTCCTACTTAAATAATGCAGGAGTTAAAAGAATCTGTTAATCATAATGATTGTAAAATATTCTTTAACTATTCCTGCCATCTAAGGTGGCACCTTTATTTGTGGTAACAGAACGAGTTGTAGTCTAAATGATGGACCCTGGGCTGTAGCCAACAAAAAGAAGGGCAACTAGCCGTGGCCGTGACCTGGGCGTGGCCGCGGCCGTGGAAGAAGGGGGCGCCTCTGTTTCTGAGTTCGAATCAGTGGATTGGTGGAAACAGTAAGAATCCCAAGAAAGTCCAAAAACAAACAAATCCAAACATTAATCGATCCAAATGAAAAGCGAAGGAGCCATCGCTTCCATTTTGCTATTTGCAGATCGAAACGTGCAGCAGAGCAACTGCACCCCGTACGCTAAAAGAAAAATTAAATTGCGCATGGAAGGTGGTGGGCCATTCCATGAACACAATTCAGAGTCTATACGCAAGTTAAAGTCCCCGTCAACTCCAACTCTCCCGTGGCAATCCTGTCCTGAGCTAAATCATAGCTTTCTTCCATAAAGCTTCGTTACTGCCCTAAACAAAAGGGTAAAAACACAAGAAGATAGTTTCTATTAAATAATCATATTCGTGTTTGAGTTTTAAAAAATTAAATTTTGACAACTTCGAACACCTGATACAAATACACTGATCTTCCATCAAACGCGCTATTGTGTCTGAATCTATTAAAATTTATAAATACGCTCATTTTTTCTTTCTGCTTACCCTGGTGAATCGTTGCGAAATTGTACAAAATTTTTATATTTTTACAAAAATATATCTCGATCGTGAAAAACTTATTTGAATCGCTGGACAACCATGTGATGATGATAAGAAATCATCACAGTCGTTAGACATTAAAGGTCATTTACGTGTGCTGCAGTCGCCAACGACTGTACACCGTGGAAAATTTTGCTCATCCACGCATAATAGAGTATTTCACAACATATTTGCATTGCGAACGGTGATATCTTCCAGTCAGTTGTATTTTTGAGAACAAAGAACAAAACTTTCACAAGCATTTTATTCACCACAGAAAAAAAAAAAAGAAATTACAGTAATAATTCATCCCCAAAGTGTGTATTTTTATTGCCTTTCTAGATACAAAAGAGCAAAAGGAGAGAGTCAAAAATTACTTTTGAGGAAAGCAAGTTCATCCAGAAACATCACACAAGGACTCTGAATCAGGGTCTTCCTCAGGGAGATCTTCGTCTGTGACAGACTTTTGATTTTGGCCGCTCACACCATCAGAGTTCTGAACCACCCAATCACCAGATTTCGACAACTCCTGTGTTGTTGGAGATGTCTCGGTTGATATGTCTGTTGGGTAAGCCAAATTAGACGAATCAAGCATGAAACCATAGCTGTACGGATGAGCCAACACTGGATGATCATATTTACAACTTGGGCCAAATTTGCAGACTCCATATATGCTATAGTTTGAACACACAGCTTGCCCCTGTATTTGCCCAACCAGCCAATCTCATAACCCACAAACTAAAGATATAATATAACTCACCAGTTCAAAATGAAATGCCAATGACATTCATGTCTTACTTGAACTGAAATTTCTTTGTTTGGATAAAGTTTTTAGACTTCGAAACTTACAGGTCTTGAGGGGGACCATGGTGGATTAAATGATGATTGGAACATTCTTTCTCTCCTATGGCTGTACTTGCAGTCCGATCCAAATTTACAGGTCCCAGTGGTGATAAAATTGTGACATTCTGGTTTATCATGTCTCTCGGGAAGGGTCGGACTCGGTGCTGATAACATTGCCTGGCCATAACCCACATTGGCGATATTCCTCGAGTCGTAAACGAGATTCGATGCAAAAGTAGTCGGAGAGGGCATATGACTCGTGCTTCCCTGTTAGATGGAAAACACAAAAAAAAAAAAAACTTTCAAGAGTTTACTTTAAACAAAAAGCAACATTAATCTGAAAAAAAATGAAACCCAAGATCAGGAAATTAAATATATGTAAGAAAAACAATGAAGAACACAAAAAACTTTCATATTGGACTAGACTTCTACCTGTAAATAACTGGACTATAGCAATAACCATTGGCCACAAATTAAAGAAAATAATACTCATGTCACAAAGTACAGTACATGTCTAAAGTTTGTGAATAGGATTCAAAATTTTATGTCTATTATATGCAATTGAAAGATTCATTGGAATAATTTCATACTGGATAAGCATTCCACCCTTGTGCAGGCACACCAGGCTGTGAAGGGGAAAACAGAACAGGCATGTAGAGCTGTTGGCCTTGGGCTGGTAGTGAAGACATGTATGGCATTCTAGGCAATGACCATAAAGAGGGTAGACCAGATGTGGACACAACAGTAAATCCCGATGATCCAAAAGCAGAGGAACCAGCTAGAGGTAATAAAGCTCCATGAGATGCTGGCTGAGGATGATGAAATTTGCATGCAACTCCAAACTTACACGATCCAGTTCGCATATAATAAGGACAAGGTTTCTCATCCTAGAAAAAATCAATACTTTAAACCAAAGCTACAAATAAGTTGATAATTGATAATCAAATAAGCAAGCAGATAAACTAGAGAAGTATAACCTGACGCATGGGTAGGCCTAATATGTTGAACATGACTGGTCCAGCTCCACGTCTATCCTTCGGATGATGATACTTGCATGATGATCCGTACTTGCAAGTCCCCGTTTTGAGAAAATACTGACATATGGGTAGAATCAGATCATTAAAGAATTGTTTGATTTCTAACAACCCTAAGAATGGAAGAGTGATTGCTATTTTTGTTTACTTTTAAAATAAGTTTCTCAATATTGCTTAGTTGAGCTTCTTCTACCAAGACTGGACAACCAAAAGTATAAGCCAAATCATGGGAAATTTCTTTTATTTCAATTCCTTTGTAAGTCATATTATTCACATCATGCAATTTCCGGATTATTACAACAAGAGCCACTCATAGACGAGAAAACAAAAGAAGATTATTATTCAAAACAGGTGTATAAATTTCACCACAGTACCTCACAATCAGGTTGTCCAGCTCTCTCTGGAAGTTCTCCATTTTTGCGACCATTCTGTACAATCTTAATGATTAAAAAACTAATTTAGTAGGAGAATCAGCAGAAAAGTATATGGAGATATTGACAACTTATACAATTCATGTAAAAAAATTAATCCCTGATTACCAGTGAAATGTGATTGGGGTGATTAAACCGACAATTACTTCCATAGCCACATGAACCGGTCCTCAAATAATATGGGCAGTCAGGTTCACCCGGTCGATCCGGTAATGGGCTAGATTGAGCTGCATCACCACCACCTTGATGATCACTGATCTTCAGTCGCCAAAAAGATTCTGCATTATATGGATTTAAAAGGAGGGGATTGAAATCAAAATTATGATATCTTAATCGTCAGACAACAATAAACTTTCCTTATATCAACTTGCATAGTTCTAAACAAATCACTTCCAATAAAAACGCTCATAGAAATTTCCATTAAAGCCACAAAGTAACCATGGTCGACATTCTAAGTTCATCTCGTCTAAATTTATCCCCAAATGTTACGAATTTTTCAAGGGCAAATTAAGTTCAATCCAATATTATTCTTGTAGCTGTCAACCAACATTATATCTTGCTGAAACGTTTACAGAAACGATCCCCCTAACGTGATCCAAATATAAAGCAAACACCCGTCTTAATTGAAGCAACAAAATGAAAAACGGAAGCCCAAAACACACGTTAGCCGGGAACGATAGAAGAAATTAGAAACTAGGGAAAAAATTATTATGATCACAAAATCGATACCCAAATAGAAACTCAAATGCATTCCAAAATCAGATTCACATACTGCGAAAAGGGTGAAGCAATACCTTCAATGTTATTACCGGGTTGATTCGAACCCGCATTCATCTGAACTTGCAGATTGTCTGGCATCGGTGTCAATGAAATCAGACAAAGATCTCCAATGCTTATTAAATTCAAACTAACAAAAACCCAGGAACAATCTCTAAATCTCTCAGATGAAAACTCCCAAATCTCACAAAAAAATTCCCAAAACGCGATAGTTCCAGCAGCAAAAATCGAAGCCTGAATTCGAGGGGTAAAAACACGAAAGAGTAATGAAAACAACAAGAGAAAAAAGAAAAGGTATCGCAGACAATCTTAAGGAGAATCAATGTTAAATCTTTAAAGTAATCGAATTCGATAAATTCTTTCGGGTTTTCTCTTTTTTTTTCTTCAATTTGGAAACTTTTCGGATCTTTTGTTGTGAGCCTCAATTTTATGCAATAAAGTTTCATACTCGCGTACTAACATAGCAGCCCTCCCCAATCACCACTTTACCCTCCCTCTGAAGCTCTCATTAATTCCTTAAATGCAATATGAGATTAAATGGAAGCTACAAAACCAGACCACGATATTAAATCGAATCAAAATTATCAGTTTTAATCTTATTTTGATTTTAATTTTTAAAAAATCATGATTTATGAGTCGGTCTTAAAAAAAACTATGAAATTCGATATAAATCGGAACCGAACCGAACCCAAATGTTAATTAAATTGATATAAATTATAAAATCAGTTATAAACTCGATTACTTAAAAATCAACTAAAATATATTAAAAAATATATTTTAATTTTTTTTTAAATATAAAATAAAACTGAATCAAAATCGAAACGAAATCGAATGGTTCTTGTGCTCGTTCTAAAAATTGAAAAATATAAATTTTAATTTGGGAAGACTAATTGTCATCGCTGATTAAATGTGCATTTGCTGGTAAATTAAAATAAAATTAATAATTACTACACGCGTGAGTGGTGGAAGCATCGTATTTACTTTTCTACCCCTTCTCTTTTGACGGTCGAGGGTATTTATGGATTTTGAGAAGATTGTTCGCCACCGTCAAATGGCGGGAAGAGGAGGGCCAGATGGCATCCTGACCATTAGATTTCAAATTTATGACGGGCCCATCGGATCATGCCGAAGCAACTGCAGGGGCCACAGTGTAAATACAATAACAATAATTTACAAAGACTCGCAGAAATTCGTCGCCGTTGGAAATAGTGGCACGTGATTAGTGGAGACGTGGCGGATTTTTGACAGTCCGATGGAACTGTGGGGCACAAACTAAGACCGTAAGATCTTTTTGTTGGAATTTTTGGGTGGGCTGGGACCCACCAACCTAGAAAAGGACGTCACTTCTCTTCGAACAACATAGAAGTTGACCAGACGTCAGCGGTCCAAGTGGGGCCCAGTCGGCCTCAAAATGAAGTCACTGGTGACGCGGGGTCCACTTTTGTCCAGTTTCGCGCGGTTCGGTTAATTTGAGCTGGATTGAAGTTGGTTCGATATTAGATTTAAAAAATTAAAATTGAACCGATTAGAATTTTGGTTTTTCAGTTTGGTGCAATATCGGTTCTCTGTTTTTCGGTTTGGTGATTTCGGTTTCGGTGTTAGGCTTTGTTTTGGGCTTGATTATTGGGTGTTAGGTCGGTAATTGTACGAGTTTTGGATCGTTCGGATCAATTTTTACTATATTTATTTGTTATTTATGGTATTTACCTAATACATAAAGAAAAAACTAAATTTGGACCTGATTTTTGGGTTAATAGGCCAGGCCTAAATTTTGAAAAAATAAATTTTGAACTTCCTAAACGCATGCTCGGACGCAACTTGCGTCTAAGTAAGGGAAGGACCAAACAATTCTTGCCTCACACAGATACAACTTGTCTCACACAGACGTAATTTATCTCACTCGAACATAACACTCTGACGTAACTTGGCTCACTCGAACGCATTTTGTCTCACTCATATGCAACACTTGATTTTTTTTTTAATTAATTTGACTAAATAAACGGTATCGGAACAACTTAAAATTTTTACCACATATTTACAACAATAAAAGACACTAATGTAAAAGTTTTTAAATTTTTTCGACTAATGTACGATTTACTATAATTATTTTAATATATAAAAATATTTTTTTGTTAAAATTACATACGGTAATAAAAATTTGTGAAACTTATATCACACACTTACAGCACTGTAAGACAATATTACACAAATTTTCATGAATTTTCAATGATAGTACGATTTACTATAATTTGTTTTATACATAAACAAATAAATTTTGTTAAACTTATGTACATCAATAAAAAATAACGAAACTTTGTGAAATATTATCTTACAATGTTGTAAGTGTGTGATACAAGTTTCAAGAATTTTTATTACCGTAATGTAGTTATAACAAAAGAAATTATGTATTAAAAAATTTACAATAAATCGTACAGTTGTCAAAAAAATTAAAAAACTTCTCGATTATTGTGTCTTTTATTGTCTTAAATGTTTAGTAAAATTTCAAGTCATTCTAATAAGATTTGGTTAGTCAAATTAATTAAAAACAAAAAATTAAAAAAAAAATATTTTGAGTGTTATGTTAGAATGAGGCAAGATGCGTCCGAGTGAGACATCATTCGTCCGAGTGAGGGACGATTCATTCGATCGGTCCCTCACTTGGACGAATGATGCATCCGAGAAGCTCAAAATTTATTTTTTTAAAACTCAGGCCTGAATTGATCTATTTACCTGAAACTCAAGTCTGAATTTAGTTTTTCCTCAGTATGAAATGAAGAAATGTTTTTAAGTTTATTTTTGGTCAATATATTGTACTTGTTTGTAGCAAACATTCAATTTTGAACTTTTATTTCTTATTTTTAATTTAATGTTGTAAAATTCTAAAGTTTTAAATATTCAATTTTGAATTTTACATTTTTTAAATTTATTTTTAACGTTATATTATTTTACAATTTAAACTTTTAGGCAATTAATTTTAATTTTTTAATGTTGACTTCGGTTTGACCCGGTTTTTTCTGTTATTTTTATCTAAACCGAATTAAATATTCGGTTTGGTAAGAATTTCGATTTTGGACTCTAATGAAACTGATATCAACCAGCACCACTAGCTCGGGTTGGACGATCAATTTTCACACCAACCTTGATCTAGCTAGAGCAGGCTAATGGCCAGCTGCACCTGCTACAGTGATTGTTTAGGCTCAGTCCGGGCTCGCTTGGGAGGTTGAGCCGAGCCTAATAATTGAGGCTCGAGGGCCCAGCAAACAAGTTACTTGCCAGGCCTGCTCTTTTAGCTCATTCCTCTCACTTCTTTGGAATTGAACCCTCTCCCTAGTCTACATAAACTTGGCACACGAAGACAAGTTTTTAATAGAATTCTTTATGTATAATTGTACTTGTTAGACTCAGTACATTACCATTACGGATAGATAGGCTCGTAGCTCGCGAGTCGATTCGGGTTAAGAGGCGGAGTCGTCAGTGTCTATTCTTCAATGTTTTTAAACTTCAACGAAGCGTTCAAGATGGCTGGTATGCTCATCTCTTGGAGGCGATTCTTCTGCACTTCTTCAAATCTTTGACCCCTTTCAATTTCTTCACATATTTTTGGTATTATTATGCAAATTTGTCAGTCGTTGTTTGGAGTAACTCATTTCAAGTAAGTTGATCGACGACGAAATGAATTCTAGATGGAGTTCTTGTGTTGTCTCTAAGCCATGTAAGAACAAAAACTTTAACACATCATTTTTCGACAAATAGGGTTAACCAAACAAACAATTATCAAATTATAAAACAAAATAATACATAAGAGATCATTTGTTGAGTTTCTTCCATTAAATTTGAAACGAAGACAAGTTTTCGGACTTGCAAGGTCAAGAAAACTTGAATTTTATTCGCGAAATGAAAAAAATAAAAGAACTAACGTGCATGGATAAGCTCGGGAGGGATATCGCCACACCGTTTACCACAAATTCATCTCCTCTTTATCTTTGCCATCTTCACTGCAAGGGTAGGCTGCCATTAGCAGCAGAGCCGAGCATTTGGACA
>QAOC01004777.1:0-23040 GCA_003255005.1 Begonia fuchsioides
CCTTCGGCAATTAAAAAGTCATGGTTTAAAATTTTATCGGCTGCCGGACCAACTCTTAAGTATGCCTTCATCCTCTGGCTTGCGGCTCTTGATCGCCTCAATACCACAGAGAGACTGAGCTTCTTGGGAATGGAAGCATCCTGCTCCTTCTATGCAAATCAACCAGAATCCGCCTCTCATCTATTTTTCAAGTGCCATTCTCCTCATCTGTTTGGTCCACCATCAAAGTCAAATTCGACTATGATCGACAAATGTCCACCCTTGCCAACACTTTCAAATAGTCAATCAAATAAGCGAAAAAGAAAAACACCAAGAAGACCTTGATTTTAAGGATCATCATCTCTTCCTCGGTTATCTTTGGACCGCCCGCAGTTCTCGCATCTTTGAGGGACGCTATGACCACCCAGACATTGTAGTCAAACGAATAGAGTTCCACGTCACAAAGCTCATGCACTCACATTTCTCGAGTCTACTCGCTAGGATTGAAATCCCTTTATCCATTCAGATCATACATACGGTTCATGTATGTTTTTCAGTTTTATATTTTGTTGTCTGTAGTTTTGCTCCTTTTGCAGGTCTAACATTTTATTGATCTTTATGGTAATTTGGAGAATTTTGATTTGTAATCGGACAATGATTTGTAATTGTTGATTCTAGTTTCTTTCGACTAATGATGTGACGAAGCACCAACATTTGGCTTTCATGCTGCATCTGTGCACCCCTTTCTACTATAGCCTTGACCTAAAGTTGGATGAATTGTTGACCTGTAGCTTCTGCCACTTGGTTTTCGTCTATAGTAAATTTCTGTAAAATTTCGTTTGTTAAACATAATTAACTTACCTGAAAAAACTTGATTTCCTATTTTTAAGAAAATATCTTTCCACATGATTACGATCAACTCTACGCATATTATCATCACAATTGGCGATAAAACAAGATTTTATCCTTCTGATTTCTTTGATCTCGTACTTTACAAACACTTAGAATAACAGTAGTATAAAAAAGTTTCATATTTTTATCAGTGCTTTTAGTTTCTCTGCGATAAAATTTGGGGGGGACAAAATTGGATCGGGACAACGAATCAGACTAGAACACTGATTTTGCTTTGGTCTGACCCAAAATTTTTAAAAATAGTGAAAAAAGACTAGACATGGGTTAAAAGAGACCCAAAATCAGATAAATCTAAAATCGAATAAAATCGATCCAAAATCGAATAAAACTTGTGTCAGAAAAATCATCAATTTAAAAGAAATCAAAAGAGGTTCAATTTCAAATTTTCAAAGAGAAAATCCAACAGAAAAAATTTATGAATTTTAAATGAAAAAATGAAGCAAAATTGTCTAAAGATAAATAAAAAATTTACATGGCATAGGGGAGACCATTTTTGGGTAAACCTTTGAGCGACAAGGTGGACCAAAATGCTGGAGCAGGTGACCATGTTGTTACAATCTCTTAAAAAAAATATATTTACTTTGCTTTTATTTTATTTTATTGTCTTTAAATTGCAAAATATACTAATTTCAAATCAAAATTGCACAAGTACGCTTGTCTTTATTAAGTAATAAATATAATAATTATATAGTTAAATGGATACTAATTTAAATTAACAAATAAAAGAAGCTTTCGATCTCTAGTCCAACAATGGTCTAATGCAAGACTAAATATTGTCTATTTTCAGTATGTAACTATGTCATTGGGCCTCTCTAGAGCCCCAGCACTTTCCTGTGACTCATGCATTTCGTACTCAAGGATTATTTGGAAAGTTTATTCTAGTCTACTGAAATATTGGTGTATAACATGGATTAAAGTCTATGGTAACTTAAAAAAGTGCTCATTTGTGCAAGAAACATATCATTTTCTCGTATTCATTATTACCAAAGATTATACATAAGTGGATGATGCAAAAATTGTGGCCATCAAGATGCGGCTTACCCAAAGAGGGGTATTAGAGGTGCAGAATTTCCTTAAGTGTGCTTATTTCTACTAATGGTTCATCGACGACTTTAACGGTATTGTTACTCCCCGAAACAATTATACTAAAATAAAAAGGGAAAAGAATTCATGTGGTTCCTGACTTATCAAATATTGATATTTCTTGTCTAATATTCAAGTTCAAGAATATTATATCAATTACTTTAATACAAGGTTGACCGATGTTAGATTTTTATTTTTAGGATACTCTTTGGATTTACTAAATGAATTTTAGATTGTTGTTTTTGTTTGATCTTGTTAATGGTTAATTATTGATTTTCTAAATTGCTATTTTCTATGAAGGTGTGCTTGTCCGGTTCGATTAAGTTCTTACATGAATTAGAACCAAAAATGTGAAATAAGATATAGTTCCAGTTTGTCTCGGTTTGACTTCAATATTTGAAAAATAAAATATATATTTTTATTGTACTTTTGTGTGGTTTGATCGAGTTTTTAGTTTATATCACCCATCTTTAATTGATTCTGTAACAATTGGGAGATACTTACCGTCCGCTGCCATGATCTGAGAAGATCCACTGTAAGGAATAGCACCTCGCAGATCAATCGTTGTCGGAGTCAGATGATGCGTAGCCCCTGAATCCAACATCCAACAGTGGCTGTCTGGTCCCTGGTTTACCGGAGGCGTTGGAGTCGGTAGAAGACCCACGGAGTTAGCCTGCGGGTTGGAGATTGAGCTGGAGGCCGCATTTTGAAGGAAGAAACAGGCCAGGGCCTTGTGGCCTATCCGATTGCATATTTGACAACGTGGCTTAAAGTTCGAGTTGGGCCGGGATGGTCCATTTCGTTGTCGATATGATCCTGGAGGGTGTTGAACCGGAGCAGATTGAGGGAAATGACCTTGGACCGAACCCTGATTTCCAAAATGAATTGGGCGAAAATTCGAATTAGGGCGACAAGGAGGCCGACTAAAAGCAGCGTTCACCTGCGGAGGAGCAGCCAGATTGGCGTGAAGGGGGTTCACCATAAATGAGTTCTGTTTTTCGAGACGGAATTCGTAGCTCAGAAACAGGCTGTGAATCTCCTCCATTGATGGCTGATCCGCACGACTAGTAATCGCCGTGACGAAAGGGTTGTAATCATTTCCAAGGCCGCCGACGAAGAAGAGAATTTTGTCGCGATAACTCACTGGTTCTCCGATCGCAGCTAAAGTATTATAAATTGAGGTAAGCTTCTGTATATAACCATTTGCAGACAAACCTTCTTTGGATGCAGAATGTAGCTGAGAACGGAGATCATTGATCCGGGCGAGGGAGGAAGATGTAAACATTTGGCCTAGTGCTTTCCAAATCTCTGCCGCTGTGGAATAACAAACAATTTGCGGCAGGATTTCTTCAGATAAAGAAGCGAAGATCCATGACATGAGTAGACGATTATATCTCTGCCAGAGAAAGAATTCTGGGTTTGGTTGAAGGTTGTTTGAGTCAAGAAATTCAGAAGGAGGAATGGGGCTGTCTAGCAGATTGTCTAGGCCATTGGCGATAACAACATTGAGCAGCTGAACTTTCCAGACGAGAAAATTGGTAGAATCAAGTTTGATGGTTAGGGTTTGATTCATCGAAGGGAAAGGAGGAAGAGGAGAGAATGAAGGTGAGTTTGAGTTTGACATATCTTATTTCTGTAAAAAGAAAAAAATTTGTAGCTCTGATACCAAGATGGAATTCAGAATCGGAGAAGAAGAGACTTCTACAGAGAGAGGAAAGTGAAGAAATATTGCTGTAAAAGGTGAAATGTATGTTTGATTATCCTGTAGAGGATATTTATACACGTCTAGTTAATAAACTACGGTTACAAAAGCTAACAAATTAACAGAAAGGTAAAAACAAACTATGGTTACAATACTCACTAATATACTAATAAGAATATGCACCAAGATTAGGCACAAAAATACGTAGAAAAAGTCTTCCCCTACGCGTGAATTCTTAAGCTAGCGTAAAATAATGAACAAAATACGATTCAAGCGGTCAAATTTGATAAAAAAAAGTTGGAAGTTCAGTTGGTAATTTCATCAGCATTTTAGGGTTTCTTTTTTCAACAACAAAACTCGTTGAATCTGCTAAATCGTTTCACATGGTAGACTTCTGTTAGATTATGTTCCAAGAGCTTCAGATCGTGTCGCTAGCCATCTGTGTTTTATCGTTCCAGTGCGACAATGGAAGCAGCTGCAGGTGCTCGAGCTCTGATTGATCAAATCCATTACTGGTTTCACGAAGAAATCACCTATTTGAGACGAAAAGTTAAAGAGTTGAAGAGCCGAAGCGTGGATGTGCGAAGATTTTTGAAGCGGAAGAAGATGAAGAGCAAAGCTGAATTGTTGAAAAGCTTGGAAAAGATGGAGGAGGATTATCGAAATAGGTACAGAAAAGTTGCAGAGGGTGACGATCGGTGCGAGATGATAAAGTTTCTTGAAAAGTTGATGGAGTTTATTCTATGGCCGAAACCCAGGTCGAAACTAGAAGACGCTGACAAAAAGATCGTATATATTTTTTATTTTTTATTTCCAATTAAGTTTGAGAATTTGCTTAAAAAATGAAATTGCAAAGTTTGTTATTCTTCTACAAAATACGACAATTTTAATAAGAAATTTTAGTAATTAAAGGTAGTAGATTTAAGTCGGATATCAGCTACATGATACTTGTCATTATTGTTACACGATCTAGATTTATTTGATCAAAAATAACTATATTTTTTCAATATTGATTTACAAAATATTAGATGATAATAAGATCTACGCTCCTCATTGTTTAAACAAGATGAGCGGTACCTTGTTTTGTATTTTGTCACAGCGCATGCTAGACGCTTGAGTTTTGGTTAATTATTTTCATAATTTAGACCGCCATTGACACATGAGAACATGGACAGTGGGTGATCCATCTAATATTTAGAAAATAAAAATGCAGTAATGTGATATTTAAAGTCTAATTTTCATGTATTTAGCAGTGAATATAACTAGTTTAGCTGTTTATAATTTGCTGTGTTTATTTAACAATTATAGAATGAAATGCAGCCTTAACTAGCTTGGATTGTGTTTTACTCATTAAGAATCTCCTTAATACCTGAGAAATCTAGGGCAGCTCAATGTTGGCGATTGTAGAGATGGGTAAAACTAGACTGAAATCGTAAATCAGATCGGAATCGTCAGTTTTAATTCAGTCTTGATTTATATTTTTAAAAAATTATGATTTATGGGCTGATGCCAGTCTTTTAAGAGTCAAAAATGGTGAAACCAAAACCGGGATCGTGAGTAAAAAAATTTCTAAAATTTAGTAAAACGTGACCCTAACATTAATAAATTCTTATATAAATCCTAAAACTAGTTATAAACTCGCTCAATTACTTAAATCCGACCCAAATAAAATTAAAAAATATATTTTATTATTATATTTTAATTAATTTAAATATAAAATAAAATCGAGTTAAAATCAGAACGAAACTATGAATTTCAATTTTAGTTCTACTTCTCGGTAAAATTAGGCAAGAGCGGCTCGTACCCACAACGTAGGAGAGTGATAAGAATGCCTGAATTTGTTCCCTCGTTGTGTTGTTAATTAATCAGAATGAACTCCAAAAATAAAAATATTAAGAAAATATAATAACAATAATTATTATTATGATGATTAATGCAGGTTCCATCAATGGAATACAACTGAAAAATTGTGGAAATATATCCGGTAGAAGGCGGCAATTGAGGAATATGAGTTTGGGGGTAGCCAAACAGACCCAAATCTCGTATGAGAATCAGACGTCATTTTTCTAAGTAGGGGCCCACAGCATTATCTGGCAATGGAAATGCAGAGTCTGCTATGAAAGTGGCAAAGATTTTCAGCGATACGGTGCTAGGAAAGCGATGCATGGCCCAACTTTTCTGANGAAAAAAAGTCTAAATGTATTCAGTCAGATAATGGTGGTAAATACGAAGGGTCATTTGAAAAGTATTCCAGAACACATGGAATCAAGTTTAAAAAATAAAACAAAAATGTCGCAGCATAATGGAGTTAGGATGAACCAAATAATTAATGACAAGATTCAATGTCTGTTGTCATGCATAGATAAAAAACTTGACAGTAAATTAAGGTAGTGTATTTCATTCGGTATAATAATGAGGAGTTTGTATATCGATTCTGGGATCTCATCAATAAGAAAATTATCAGAAGTAGAGATGCAATTTTCTTAGAAGATCAACTATTGTAGACTTTGACAAGATTGAGATGTCAGAGGCCAGTAGTGAAGAGCTAGTTTACTCAGGTATGGTTCATCAACCTACAATGCCTAGTAATGATAACAGAGATTCACGAAGAGATGATTTCCTTAAAACAGTTGATAAACTAGTTGAAAAGAACTCAAAGAGCCACTAATTGAGTTTCAGTTGAGAAAATCCACCATAAACAAAAATCCTTCAAAAAGATATTCTATCAGTGATTATATGTTGCTCACTGGAGGAGAGAGCTCGAGACTTATCAGGAGGTGAGAAGAAAAATGAATGGTTATCTACGAAGGAAGATGAGATGAGATCCTTGCATGAGAACAACACATACAATCTGATAAAATTACCAAAGAGAAAAAAAGCTTTGAAAAACAAGTGGGTATTCAAAATAAAGTCTAAAGAAAATAGCTTACAACTAAGGTATTAAGCAAGATTGGATGTAAATGTCTCAATCAGACATAAGGTGTTGACTTTGATATGATCTTCTTCTTTGTCGTGAGGATGAGCTCAATCCGAATTGCTTTAGGACTTGTTGCTAGTTATGACTTATAACTAAAACAACTTGATGTGAAGACAACATTTCTTTATGGAGATTTAAATGAGAGAAACTACATGGAACAACTTGAAGATTTTAAAGTTAAAAGGAAAAGAAGATTTCATCCACAAACCGAAAAAAAGCTTATACGAGTTCAAGAAAGCGCCAAGATAGCAGTACAAAAAGTTCAACTCTTTCATGCAAGTGCATGTTTACAACAAGACTACTTCCGATCATTGGTGTTTATTAAAAATTTACTTGACGATGATTTTTTGATTCTCTATCTATATCTTGATGACATGTTGATTGTTGGACATGATGCACCAAAGATAGAAAAATTGAAAAGAGACCTTAGTAAATCCTTTGACATGAGGATTTAGGTTCAACAAAACAAATTCTTAGCATGGAAATGTTTTGTGACAAGAAGAAGAAGAAACTTACATTATCTCAAGAGAGGTACATAACAAAATTTCTCGAGAGATTTAACATGAGCAATGTGAAGTCTGTTAGAGCTTCACTTGCAGGTCACTTTAAGCTGAGAAGTCAAACAAAGTCTGCAAGTGAAAATGAAAAACAACATATGAACAAAGTGCCTTATGCATCTGTACTATAGATGATAGTTTAATGTATGTTATGTTATGTACAAGACTAGATATTGTTCATGCAGTCTGCATTGTTAGTTGTTTTCTCTCTAACCGCAGGATAGAGCATTGGTCAACAATAAAGTGGATACTTAGATATCTAAAAGGTACTTACAAGGCATGTTTGTTCTTTGAAAATGGTAAGCACATGTTCGATGTTTTCATAGACGCAGATATGACAAGTGACATTGACTCATGAAAGTCTATATCTGGCTATATGGCACCTTTGGAGAAGGAGCTTTTTCATGGCAATTTAAACTCCAAGATTGTGTTGNATTACTCATAAAGAAAAAAGATATTTAGTCTGATCTGCATTCTCAATGAAAAGAAAATTATTCTTATTTGGCCTTTTTGGTATAAGAGCGAAGTTTGAGGTTTTCAAAAATTAAGTTTATCAATTTGTCGAAAGTATCAAACAAGTTAGCAATTTAGGAGATCAAAAGACGCAATTTTTGTTTAAGAAAAATTGTTTTATGTGTCATTTTTTTCTTAAAGAAAAGTCACTCTAATGAACCAGTCAGCCACCACAAAAACAATTGTAGAGCCCATCGTGAAAGTTTTGATTTTCAATGTATCAAATTTGTCAAAGTTGAGGAACATTTGAGCAATAGCTTCGTCGACGGAGAATTTTTTATTCAGTCGTCAATTACTATAGATTTGCATCAATGTTCTCCATTCTTGCGATTTTCAATTATGTAGCCACGAGAATAAACTTTGCAAAGGTGATTATTGACAAAGATATAATATCTTAAACATCATGAGGGAGATTTTTAAAGATTAATTCTGATGATTATGTGAAGATTAGCAGTCGCGTGAATATCTAAATATTTGATTTCGTTTTCATTTGAAATTCCAATGAAGTCTGACTTTTGTAAAACGGAAGATTGTTTCAATGATTTGATTTGGATTTTGTGATAGATGTTATCATCACAAAATGTGGTTTTAGAGCAATGAGATCTTGAAATTAGATCTTTCACGTTTTGAATTAAAATTCAATATATCGTTATGGTAAGATAGCGATGGTAGAATTACAAGTGTTACAGGAACAAATTTGATATGGCAAGTTGAGATCATGATATTTATTCATAGAGATTTGAATGGCATTTTGTAAGATTTGAATGACATTTTATAGAATTTGAAAATGTTATCAACAATATTTAAAAAAGTTTAAACATAATCGGTAATAATTACTGAGGTGGGTCATCGGAGGCCTTTGGCAGAGGATTTGAAGATTGGTTGTCTTTAGGTGGAGATTGATCTTGGGTTAAGCTAACAAACACGCGCTATGGATATCCTGATATGATCTTAACTGATATAGATTGATCAGTGATCGAATGCAAAATATAAAAAAAAAAGTACAGATAGAAATGAAACATTGACCCGAAGTCGACGTTAGCTTAGAAATAGCTTAAGACCCGAAACAATAACACAACTAAAAACATTGGATATAAAAGACGCCACAAACAAAGAGATTTCGTTTAATAAGTCAGAAACGACGCTGTTGAACTTGTAATGAAAGACCGAATAACAAGTTGAAAATGAGAAGTTCTCTCACAATATGATTCTCAAAACTCAAGTTGATTTCAAATGATAAAACTAGTACATATTTATAAGACTCATTTTTCTCCTAGTTTATCTTCTTCCAACCTCACTCACTTTCTCACCTATTTTCTCATCCACTTTCTTACCAACTTCCTCACCTACTTTCCATATAACATGCAACATAGATTATAAATAATTCATTATAATACTTAAGGTAAGTATACAATAGTCTAATTCATAATAATGTCATCTTGTCTCATATGCACTTGAATGCATGTCATGCATTTAAATTTGATGTTGTCGGAAACAATGTTGTCACAATTGAGAAGTTCTTGGATATATACGCTTAGTTTTTCACCAAACTTCTTTGCTCGATCTCGTGTCATACTTTTGTCCATGCTTGCGCCAATTAAATTTAATTCTTTCTTTTTGCTCTTCGTGATGTCTTTATCATATCCTCCATAGAATTCATGCTTGGTAGAGTCATGAATCTCTGCAGCATATGGCCTCCATCGACGGTGCTCACTTGTCTAAAATTCTTCTTCATTTGCTGATCGACACTTGAGACTTCTGTCAGATGGTTTAACGGAACTATATCTAGTGCACTATTGTCATGGCCTCGTTTAACTTTTATAGAACCATTTCTAGTGTCATTCTAATCGAACGGCAGCTCAGTTTTAAGAACCCAAAACCATAAACCATTTGTGTGCTGCGAGGACGAAGATGGGATGCCTGTTGAGATGCCAGATCGTAGAGTAATATTATTGGCTGAATTGTGCCCTTCAATTACTTTTGGAGATTAGAAATCAATAATTCAATTTTAGGTTTGATTTCCCTACAACTAATCTAATTGTACAAACAAAACACAGAATTCTATTCTTTCTTGTTTTTGTTGTCATATTTCCTTAAGTTATCCAGCAAAAACTTCTTTTGTTTCCAACTTATCGATGTTGCACCAATGGGCAATTTGTATTACAAATAAAATATACAACAATTTTAGAAATAGCTAGATTTGGTAGAAAACGACTAAAATCACTTTGAATAAGTGGAAATGTCGACACTAGATCTGATAGAAAGTCATATTTAGACATCCGATGGAAAGTGGTTTTGTTCGTCCAAATATTACCTTGAATATCAAATCAAAGTAGAATGGTTAATCAATTGTTTTGGTATAAATGATCAGATGATCGATGACGAAGCACGGTTCTATCGACCAACTGTGATGGTTTTCACTCCATAAAATGCTAAATTAGAATGATTCTCTAATTCGGCACATTATCAATTGTATTCCACAACAGAAACAACAATAGAGAAGAGCTTTGATGTATGTATGACCATAAATATTGCATTTAATTGAGTTATCAACCTATAATTCTTCTAACTTGTATATAATCAAAGGGTGGCCATACTACCATTTTCCATGATTTTTGGATCAGGAAACCTCAATAGCATCTTGTATGCAATTTTACCTTTGATTTATTTCTTCAAAAGTTTCCCCTTTGATTATTCTGCACTAGTATTGTCTTTGCTTATTTTTCAACGCTTTTAACTATTTATTCGTTCAACACCCTCCATCAATTCAAAGCTTCATATTCCAAGTTTGATTCTAAATTTCTCGAATTGTTCATTTGATGATAGCTTAAGATAATGTTGTGAGTTTAAATTTACCCTAGAATTTATTTAGTATCTTTTTTACTTTCAAGAGACTCCTTGTCTTCTTAGATATTGTTGTGTTCTTCATTTCTTCAATGCGTTTTGTTCAAGTGTGTAAGAAGCTGTTAATTGTCATTTTAGGCCTTGTTCACAAAGGTCTACAAATTTATGGGATGTAATTCTTCTCCTCTGTTAGTTCTTAAGGTTTATGTAGGATCGAGATTAACCTAAGTGGGAGGGGTGAATTAGGTTAACTAAACTTTTTCGATTACTAAGTCAAGTTCGTGCGAATTGTTTAGTTATATCTAAAACTCAAGTGCGGAATAATTAAACAAGTAAATGAGAGTTTAGAGTAAGAGAAATTGACACCGGTTTGGTAACGCAGTTCGGCCAACCTTGCCTACGTCCGCGCTTCAAGGTACCTCCTTGAAGATCCTTCTCGCTCAACCTTGAGCCTTACTCCGATTGACTTACGGGTGTCAACCAAACCTTTTGACTCTTTTCTTGAAGGAGCGTCACCCCTTTTACAATAAGCGTTTAAGGAACAAGTTACAATTTGTACGGTTTTTAATAAACCGACTCACTCAAGCTCAAGAAAGATATACAAGTTTAAGTACAAGGATTTGAGGGAGTATAAGTTTAAGAAATGAATTTGGCAGCAATTCGGCGTAGTTATCTCTCNTAGTTTTCTCTCGGTAAAATCGTTGGTAAAAAATGAGACCGCTTCATCTATTTATAAATTGCTGCAAAATTGTCCAGTTGGGTTGACACAAGTCCATCTGGGGTCGACACAAAGTACTAGCCGGTAGACACATCAAAATATAGCCGTTGTGAGTTTTTCTACCCGTTGGTGCTGATCTGCCAAAATTGGGTCGACACAAAGTTGTTGGGGTCGACACAAAATCTTCTCTGGAAAATTTTGGGGTCGACACAATGTTGTTGGGGTCGACACAACCTTGAAGAATCCTTTTCTGGAAAAGCGCTGGGGTCGACACAAACTTGTTGGGGTCGACAGAAAATATAAAGCATTCGTCTCTGGAAAACTCTGAGGTCGACATAACTAAAATGGGGTCGACACAAAATGAATTGGCTCTAACTTTAGAGTCCACATCTAAAATGTAGGAAGGGTCGACACACAGATTTGAGTAGGGTCTGTTAGCTTTAAAAGGTTTTAAAGCAATCAATTATTTTTTATGATAACTATGTAAGATAAAATTGAAGTTTTAGCAAGTGCAGCTAGGCTCGTAGAAGCAACTTATGTCNTACGTGGGTCGACACAACTTGTACGTTGGGCTGAGACTTAGCTTCTGCTTTGGACAGGGGTCGACACAAAGATACTATGGGTCGACACAATTTCTAAAGACTCGGCCTCTGTTTTGATTAAGGGTCGACATAAAAGTTCTAGGGGTCGACACAAATTGGAAAGTCTAAACTTCTGGAATGAACATGGGTCGACACAAACACGATAAGGGTCGACATAAACTGCATCTGGTTATGAATTTTCTGCAACACTTAGACAAAATAGTTAGACTTTAATTGTACCCTTCAACGAGGGTATTTCTCAAGAATCGTTAAGTCTAATTTTATCTTTCATGCTCATCTTACAAAGTTATCATAAAAAATAATTGATTACTTTAAACATATTTTTAAAGCTAACAGTTTATTCTCTCCAGAAATTTGAATTTTGTCAAGTAACCAAACGTTTCTACTTTTGTTGCTATAAGAGTTTTCGTTATTGGGAACAACTTACTTTGCTTATCTAGTATGAGTCCTTACATACATTGAGTTTGCTAATTTTTTGTAATCCTATTACCATGTTCATTTGATACAACAATTTCAGTCGCCTTATGTTCAAATATCTATACCTTGTATGTCATAATTCACATGTGTTTGTTTCTTTGAGAATTAAAGCAAGAGTTATAATGTTCATTTTCAGAGAAAACAGCTTGTCCTAAGAAATTTGTATTGTTATGACGTGTCAATTTGTTATTTTGTTTCTAATCATGGATCTCATTTCATCAAACGAAAATAGCATGGCTCGAAGTAATTAGTTGTGCAACGATAAGCAAATATTGTTAAAGAAAGTTAGAAAACAGTATACATCATTGAGTATCTTTGTGATATCAAATTTATATGATATCACAATATTTCATTTTCTTTTTATTTGTAGTTTGTTGTTTGCACTCAATGTAACTTTCTAAATGAAAGCTCTGTCAAATTTTTTAACTTTGCATTGGATTCTTATTTCTTCTGCTATTTGATAATTTGTTTTGATTTCTTGCTCATCATCTATCGTTGTGTCTTCAACGATGGTTGTTTCTTTCATGCCTTCTCTATTTCTTGTTCGTTCATATGCTCTTATGTCTCCTTCATAACATAAAAAGCATTTTCTTCATATTTTTCTTCAAACCACGCCTCATGGTATTACAAAAAGTTCAACTCTTTCATGCAAGTGCATGTGTACAAGACTACTTCCGATCATTGGTGTTTATTAAAAATTTACTTGATGATGATTTTTTGATTCTCTATTTATATCTTGATGACATGTTGATTGTTGGACATGATGCACCAAAGATAGAAACATTGANAAAAGCTTATACGAGTTCAAGAAAGCGCCAAGATAGCAGTACAAAAAGTTCAACTCTTTCATGCAAGTGCATGTGTACAAGACTACTTCCGATCATTGGTGTTTATTAAAAATTTACTTGATGATGATTTTTTGATTCTCTATTTATATCTTGATGACATGTTGATTGTTGGACATGATGCACCAAAGATAGAAACATTGAAAAGAGACCTTAGTAAATCATTTGACATGAGGATTTTGGTTCAACAAAACAAATTCTTGGCATGCAAATGTTTTGTGACAAGAAGAAGCAGAAGAAACTTACATTATCTCAAGAGAGGTACATAACAAAATTTCTCGAGAGATTTAACATGAGCAATGCGAAGTCTGTTACAGCTTCACTTGCAGGTCACTTTAAGCTGAGAAGGCAAACAAAGTCTGCAAGTGAAAATGAAAAACAACATATGAACAAAGTGCCTTATGCATATGTAGATGATAGTTTAATGTATGTTATGTTGTCTACAAGACTAGATATTATTCATGCAGTCTGCATTGTTAGTTATTTTCTCTCTAACTGCAGGAAAGGGCATTGGACAACAATAAAGTGGATACTTAGATATCTAAAAGGTACTTACAAGGCATGTTTGTTCTTTGAAAATGGTAAGCATGTGTTCGATGTTTTCACATATGCAGATATGATAAGTGACATTGACTCATGAAAGTCTATATCTGGCTATATGACACCTTTGGAGAAGGAGCTGTTTCATGGCAATTTAAACTCCAGGATTGTGTTGCATTGTCAACTTGCAATTATAAAAGCTTGCAAAGTGCTTTGGATAAAAAACCTTTTAGGTAAATTGGGTCATGATCAAGATCAATTGACTTTGTACTGTCATAATCAAAGTCCAATTTATCTCAACAAAAATTCTGCATTTCACTTACATGCAAAGCATATGAATGTACGATATCATTAGATTCCCGAAGTGGTGTTAGTATCCAAGATGTTAGAGCTTGAAAAAATCCATACTAGCGAGAATGAGTCTAACATGATGACGAAAAAACTATTACAATTTATCCTCTCTCTTTATTTTGTCTAATCAAAGATTTTTTTTTATCTTAATTTGTCATTGTATTCTTCTACTATGAAGATCTAGAGGGAATTTTTAATTATACTAATTATTTCTGATATAGTAGATATTTGATTAAGCGGCCTACATGCCCCGTGGTTTTTTACTCTCTATTTTGGAGGGTTTTTCATACTAAAATTTTGGTATTACTACTATCATTTATTCTTATATTTTTCATTGCTCATTATTATTGCTTTGCTTATATGATTACTCATAAAGAAAAAAGATATTTAGTCTGATTTGCATTCTCAATGAAAAGAAAATTATTCTTATTTGGCCTTTTTGGTATAAGAGCGAAGTTTGAGGTTTTCAAAAATTAAGTTTATCAATTTGTCGAAAGTATCAAACAAGTTAGCAATTTAGGAGATCAAAAGACGCAATTTTTGTTTAAGAAAAATTGTTTTATGTGTCATTTTTTTCTTAAAGAAAAGTCACTCTAATGAACCAGTCAGCCACCACAAAAACAATTGTAGAGCCCATCGTGAAAGTTTCGATGATTTGATTTGGATTTTGTGATAGATGTTATCCTCACAAAATGTGGTTTTTGAGCAATGAGATCTTGAAATTAGATCTTTCACGTTTTGAATTAAAATTCAATATATCGTTATGGTAAGATAGCGATGGTAGAATTACAAGTGTTACAGGAACAAATTTGATATGGCAAGTTGAGATCATGATATTTATTCATAGAGATTTGAATGGCATTTTGTAAGATTTGAATGACATGTTATAGAATTTGAAAATGTTATCAACAATATTTAAAAAAGTTTAAACATAATCGGTAATAATTACTGAGGTGGGTCATCGGAGGCCTTTGGCAGAGGATTTGAAGATTGGTTGTCTTTAGGTGGAGATTGATCTTGGGTTAAGCTAACAAACACGCGCTATGGATATCCTGATATGATCTTAACTGATATAGATTGATCAGTGATCGAATGCAAAATATAAAAAAAAAANGTTCTATTTCGGTTTTTGTATCAGGTTTGGGCTTTGTTATTATTATGTTTGATCTGCTATTGGCTTTGGGTTGTGAGGGATTATTTTTTTGGGATTTTTATTCTTTTTTATCCTTTGGATTCAAATTTATTCAGTTTGTCTCAGTACTCATGTTTGGGTTTGGACATAATTTTTTCCCCACTTACAAGAATCGAAAGTAAATTTTTTTGCTATAGATTTTTTGTGTGGTCAATTTGTTCGATTTTAATCTAAATGTTTTTCCACCGTGGCATTTAGCAACGTGTATTTTTCGTTGGTTAACTGATCAATGGAAAACTTTCTTTTGACCTTCAATAAACTAATTGGATGTTTACACTAAATCATCAAAATTTATTTTCGTCAAATTGGATATGTTCAGGAAGTTTTACATTTTAATGTGACCGGCGGCCAGGATAGATAACTGGACAGAATCGATAATTAAATTTAAGTTGACGAGATTAGAAGGAGATACCAAGATTGAATATTATATTTTTTTAATTAAAATAAATCACATAATTAGAATTTATCAAATTAATTAACGGAATTTAATTAAATAAAGTAAAATAAAATAAAAACAGGATAGATAAACCCTTCTGTTTTTCTCTTGCAAGTGGCTTGAAAATAGAAGGAGAAAGGAGAGATATGTGAGGGAGATAGTTTTAAAAACTCCGGTTGTCGCTTCTCGAGCTCGCTATAGTCGTTGCTAGGGGTTGTGGGTTTCAAAAAAATAACCGTGTGGTTATTTTGGTCCACTCGTTTGAGAGATATGAGTCGTCAAAAGTTGATCGCTTAAACTTTTTCTAAAATCTTTATTTAAACGCTCGTCGTAGACGCATCTGGGTAAAAGTGAACAAAACGAACCCAAGTCAATAAACTCGCCTAGACGATAATTATTTGGTTTAATTCTTGTCGGTTTTAGTCATGTACGGTTTATAGTTTTTGTCTTAAAATGTTAAAATAATAATATATTATTATCTTTTTATTTTTTCTAAGGACCGACCATGACCGAATCACGTTCAAACATGACTAAAATTGATAATTAAGGATGTGATAAATAATTTTGATAAATGTATATTTATAATTTTGTCATGGTCATGTTAATAATTATTATAATTTTGTCGTTTTTAATCTATTTCTTAGTTTTATATTACATGCTCTTATATTGATCATTATGTCTGTTGTATGGTTTAAAATGATTTAGATATTATTTTATTTAATTAATTTTAAAATTACTTTATTTTATTTTATTGCAAAAAGCAAAGACTGAACCAGACCAAGATTGAATTTTCGAGTCAGTTTTATTCTTGTCCTAATAATGTTCGCTTCTAGTACTGGTCTTATGATTTATGATCAATACATATTAGTTTAGTTATTATTTTCTCTAAAAATTAGACAAGACCGAATTATGTCCACCTTTACTTTCGAAGTACCTCTGGTGAATCTTATTTGAATGAAAAAGCCGATATGAGAAGGTATAGTTTTTAGTTTGCTTTGTAGTTGTTGCTTGAAAATGTAATCGCTAAAACGCAAATGCATGTGTCGCAACGTAGTAATAAAAATATCGACCTCAATAAGACAAGTCAAATCTCTAATTTAAAAAATACATTGCAAAGTATCATAAATAATAAAGAATAGCATTAAAGGTTTGATTTTTATATCTATTTTCTACTCCTAGATTAAGCAATTAATTAAAGTATCTAACTAATATCCTAAATTAAGCATAAAAGTAAAGTTGGTGGTCGAATTAAGAATTCGTAAGAATCTCGACTAGGACTTTTCGTAAATTGATTTACTTGAACTGTCATCGGTGAGTACTACAGCATTAGTCACAACATCAATTTAGTTTCGGTCCGAACACTAATAAACCGGGGCTGGTGTTGCCTCTATGGTTGGGTTTAAGAACAAGTTTGATTTGAGCGCACTAGGTTGGAATGAACATGATGAAAACACTCTTAGCTAAACTGTGTCACTTGTTTTAACCACCTAATGGTTTTAATACACGTCTTAGCAACACGCAAGAGTGTTTTGTCGTGTTGTCCTAAATAATATCAATGCAAAGCAATAATTTCGTAAATAGCACTTAGCAATCGCGCAAGAGTGTATTGTTGGGATTGCTCGAGAAATAATCACAACAAAACAAAGATATATAAGCTCTTATTAAAACGAGTTCTAAAAGATAACATGCAATTTCATTAAGCAAATCAATATATGAAAAACTTTAATTTTAATCCATACGAAATATTTCTCCAATAATTATCAAGAGTTCATATAATTCACGGAAGTTAAAACGAAAAGCAAATGAAGAGAATTTTGATCCTCGTCGTCGAAAGTCGTTGGTCGCACAACCTCGTTTCCTCGCCGCCGTGAACCTCTTCTTCGGATTTACGCCCGAAGTTTGATCCTGAATCCCGTTCTCCAAATCTAGCACGCCCAATCCGTTGTATTCTCGTTCCTTTATGTAGACTACGTACAGCTCGAGAAGATTTGTGAAGTTGTTACGATTTGGAAGAAGATCTGAGTCGGTTTGGAAAGAGGTTGAGATTAGGAAAGATTTCCAAATCTTCAAAGATATTCTTGTTTCCAAATTTGAATTTGAATTGATTCTTCCTTCTTTTTCGTGATTCTTCTAGCTTTTATCTACATTAATCTTCTGCAATTGCATAGAAACAAAAATCCCGTGATAATAAAAATATACGAAATATCGGGCAAAATCATGTAAAAACAGTGTCACTGATGTTGTGGCATCGCTGCAGCATTATCCCTAAAAATTTAATTATTTCAGTTAAATCATTATTGATTCATAGCAATTTGACAACTAAAACCTCGTGAATATTAAGTCTTTTTGAGACTTAACAGTAGTCTATTAAATTTTCAAATTTATTTTTCAACTACCAAACTATAAATTAATAAATAATTACTAACGACAGAATAGATGGAATTCAGAATCGGAGAAGAAGAGACTTCTACAGAGAGAGGAAAGTGAAGAAATATTGCTGTAAAAGGTGAAATGTATGTTTGATTATCCTGTAGAGGATATTTATACACGTCTAGTTAATAAACTACAGTTACAAAAGCTAACAAATTAACAGAAAGGTAAAAACAAACTATGGTTACAATACTCACTAATATACTAATATCCCCCCTCAAGAGCAAGGATGGTGACCGAAGATCTTGGTTACAAAATCCGAAAACCGAGAAGGTGGTAGAGGTTTTGTAAGAGCATCCGCAAGTTGTGAATCGGAAGGAGTGAATTCTACAAGAAGTTCACCTAGATGAACCTTGTCCCGAACGAAATGAAAATCAATTTCGACATGCTTAGATTTGGAATGAAGAACCGGATTCGATGCTAAATACGTAGCACTTAGGTTATCACAAAAAATAATAGGAGGCTTAGAAGGGGTACAACCAATTTCCTGCAATAGAGAACGAAGCCATAATACCTCTGATGCACCATTAGCAATGCTCCTGTATTCTGATTCGGTACTAGACCGAGACACAGATTTTTGCTTGGAAGACGACCAAGAGACTAGATTTGAGCCGAGAAACACACAATATCCACCGGTGCTTTTGCGATCATCATGACACGCAGCCCAATCAGCATCCGTAAAACAAGAAATATATGTGGAAGTGTCATTTGTAAAAGATAATCCAAGAGAAATTGTCCCTTTTAAGTACCGAAGAATTCTCTTTACCGCTTGCCAATGGATATCCGTAGGGCAATGCATAAATTGACAAACCTTATTAACTGCAAAGGCAATATCTGGACGAGTCAAACAGCAAAATTGAAGCGCGCCAACCAAACTCCGAAATTGAGAACCATCGGATAATGGGGACCCCGAGGACATTGTCAAAGGTGGACTAGAGACCATAGGTGTTGCCGTAGGTTTGCAATCAAGCATGTGCGCTCGAGCTAATAAGTCTGAAATATAGCGGGATTGAGATAAGACCAAAGATGACGGATGTCGAGTTACCGATATACCGAGAAAGAATGCTAATTCACCTAGATCCCGAATAAGGAATAAAGATTTAATGAATTTCAGAAAATCAGCAATGGCCACGTCAGAATCTCCTGTAAGAATAATGTCATCGACATATACTAGCATAAACATGGTAGCCTTACCATTGTTATAAATGAAAAGAGAATTGTCGGACTTTGAAGAATGAAAACCCCATCGGAGAAGGGCGTCATAAAGCTTGTTATACCAAGCCCTTGGAGACTGCTTGAGACCATAAAGTGCCTTCTTTAAGCAACAAACTGCATTAGGGTTGTTAGAAGAAATAAAACCCGGAGGTTGTTGCATATAAACGGTCTCAGTCAAATCACCGTGTAAAAAGGCATTATTAACGTCTAATTGCCGAATAGGCCAGCCATGAGAGTAAGCAAAGCAAAGAATAGTGCGTATAGTCGTGGGTTTTACCACGGGGCTAAAAGTTTCGAAGTAATCAATACCTTTTGTTTGATCATATCCTTTAGCTACAAGACGGGCTTTGTACCTCGAGATGGAACCTTCAGCATCAAGTTTCAACTTGAAAACCCACTTACAACCGATCACCTTAGCACCAACCGGCAATGGAACTAAAATCCAAGTGTGGTTCTTAATTAATGCATGGATTTCCTCTTCCATTGCTTGAACCCACTTAGGATCTTTAGAAGCCTGCAAGAAAGTTCTTGGCTCCACGAAATCATAAGTATTGATATTAAAGACTTTTGGCTTGAAAATGCCTGATTTTGATCTAGTGATCATGTTATGAGAGGGAGGTAAGGGCCTCCCGTTAGTAATAGAGGGCATACAGATATTTGGAGAATGAGTTAAAAAAGAGGAGGAGCAATCCCGAGAAGAGGAAGAGGATGGATTTGATGGGCTGTTCAAAGAGATAGCAGCATCAGAAATACATTCCCGGGAAAAAGGGACGGATGGAAGTGATACCGAAAATGGAGTTTTGGGCGAATATGACTTGACAAGTGTTTTGAAAGGAAAAACAAGCTCATCGAACGTGATATTTCGGGTTATGTATAACCGGTTGGATTGAAGGTTAATACATACATAACCTTTGTGATTATCACTGTAGCCAAGAAATACACAAGGAAGAGAACGAGGTAAAAGTTTGTGACTATTTAGGAGCCGTAAATGAGGAAAACAAAGACAACCAAAAACTCTTAAAGATAAGTAAGGAGGTATTTTTTGATAAAGTTTCTCAAAGGGAGACATGAAATTTAGAACCGGGGTTGGCATAAAATTGATCAACAACGAAGCACAATGAAAAGCATATGACCAAAATTTAAGAGGCATTGAAGAATGAAATAAAAGTGCCAAACCGGTTTCTACGACATGACGATTTTTGCGTTCCACACGACCGTTTTGATTTGGAGTATAAGGGCAAGAGATTCGATGATGGATCCCGAAGGAAGAAAAAACCGAAGAGAGTGATTGAAATTCACCACCCCCGTCTGATTGGAAACATTTAATTGAACGCCCAAATTGAGTCAAAACCAAGGCATGGAATCGAAGAAAAACAGCTTTTACATCACTTTTAAGTTTCAAAGGAAAAAACCAAGTAAAACGAGTACAATCATCAACAAATAAGAGAAAATAACGTGCACCAGTCAAAGAAATTTCTGGAGAAGGACCCCAAACATCAGCATGCAATAAATCAAATGGAAATGATGTAATAGATGTAGAAAGTGTAAATGGTTTAGAATGAGACTTGCTCATTTGACACTCTTGACATAAAGTAGATGAGAAACACTAGAAATCAGAATCATTATAAAGCTTCATAACTCTATTCAAAACAGGAAACGCTGGATGACCCAAACGCATATGCCACAATTTTAATTTTGCAGAATTAGTAGAGGAAACAGACCTAGACAGAGCAGCGGAAAATGAGCGAACAGTCGGACTGGATGGTGGGGTGCGATATAGGCCATCACTGGAGCAGAACTTGTCGGGAAATCCGGTCCTTTATAAAAAAAACAATCCCGATGAAACTCAACGAAAACCGAATTATCCCGGCACAACCGGGGAACACTTAGAAGTTTGTGGGAAACAAAAGGAGAGTGAAGGACAGACTTAAGAACTAGATTTCGATCGGAAGTAGAAATTTCCGTATGCCCTAAATTAACAATTGGGAGATACTTACCGTCCGCTGCCATGATCTGAGAAGATCCACTGTAAGGAATAGCACCTCGCAGATCAATCGTTGTCGGAGTCAGATGATGCGTAGCCCCTGAATCCAACATCCAAGAGTGGCTGTCTGGTCCCTGGTTTACCGGAGGCGTTGGAGTCGGTAGAAGACCCACGGAGTTAGCCTGCGGGTTGGAGATTGAGCTGGAGGCCGCATTTTGAAGGAAGAAACAGGCCAGGGCCTTGTGGCCTATCCGATTGCATATTTGACAACGTGGCTTAAAGTTCGAGTTGGGCCGGGATGGTCCATTTCGTTGTCGATATGATCCTGGAGGGTGTTGAACCGGAGCAGATTGAGGGAAATGACCTTGGACCGAACCCTGATTTCCAAAATGAATTGGGCGAAAATTCGAATTAGGGCGACAAGGAGGCCGACTAAAAGCAGCGTTCACCTGCGGAGGAGCAGCCAGATTGGCGTGAAGGGGGTTCACCATAAATGAGTTCTGTTTTTCGAGACGGAATTCGTAGCTCAGAAACAGGCTGTGAATCTCCTCCATTGATGGCTGATCCGCACGGCTAGTAATCGCCGTGACGAAAGGGTTGTAATCATTTCCAAGGCCGCCGACGAAGAAGAGAATTTTGTCGCGATAACTCACTGGTTCTCCGATCGCAGCTAAAGTATTATAAATTGAGGTAAGCTTCTCTATATAACCATTTGCAGACAAACCTTCTTTGGATGCAGAATGTAGCTGGGAACGGAGATCATTGATCCGGGCGAGGGAGGAAGATGTAAACATTTGGCCTAGTGCTTTCCAAATCTCTGCCGCTGTGGAATAACAAACAATTTGCGGCAGGATTTCTTCAGATAAAGAAGCGAAGATCCATGACATGAGTAGACGATTATATCTCTGCCAGAGAAAAAATTCTGGGTTTGGTTGAAGGTTGTTTGAGTCAAGAAATTCAGAAGGAGGAATGGGGCTGTCTAGCAGATTGTCTAGGCCATTGGCGATAACAACATTGAGCAGCTGAACTTTCCAGACGAGAAAATTGGTAGAATCAAGTTTGATGGTTAGGGTTTGATTCATCGAAGGGAAAGGAGGAAGAGGAGAGAATGAAGGTGAGTTTGAGTTTGACATATCTTATTTCTGTAAAAAGAAAAAAATTCGTAGCTCTGATACCAAGATGGAATTCAGAATCGAAGAAGAAGAGACTTCTACAGAGAGAGGAAAGTGAAGAAATATTGCTGTAAAAGGTGAAATGTATGTTTGATTATCCTGTAGAGGATATTTATACACGTCTAGTTAATAAACTACGGTTACAAAAGCTAACAAATTAACAGAAAGGTAAAAACAAACTATGGTTACAATACTCACTAATATACTAATAAGAATATGCACCAAGATTAGGCACAAAAATACGTAGAAAAAGTCTTCCCCTACGCGTGAATTCTTAAGCTAGCGTAAAATAATGAACAAAATACGATTCAAGCGGTCAAATTTGATAAAAAAAAGTTGGAAGTTCAGTTGGTAATTTCATCAGCATTTTAGGGTTTCTTTTTTCAACAACAAAACTCGTTGAATCTGCTAAATCGTTTCACATGGTAGACTTCTGTTAGATTATGTTCCAAGAGCTTCAGATCGTGTCGCTAGCCATCTGTGTTTTATCGTTCCAGTGCGACAATGGAAG